>SEYY01010822.1:12500-20000 GCA_009176605.1 Armadillidium nasatum
ATATATATATATATATATATATATATATTTCATATCTCACTGGCATTGCCCTATTCGAGGAGAGGAAACTTTTCTAGGTAGTATATACCTAGGATCCCCAAGTGGGATCGAACCGGCGCCCTGAAGCACGTGAGTCAATCACCCTACCGTTTGAGCCACGGTATATATATATATATATATATATATATATATATATATATATATATATATATATATATATATATATATATATATATATATATATATATTATATATATATATATATATATTTTTAATATATATTATATATATATATATATATATATATATATATATATATATATATATATATATATATATATATATATATATATATATATATATATATATATATATATATATATATATATAATATATATATTATAATATATCGTGTTTATATAGCTTGTATATAAATTCATTAACAAAAAATAAAAAATTTGGTTTAAACCAAAAAAACCATGGTGTTTTTCAGTTGGTTTAAACCAAAAAAAAGCCAATTGGTTTAAACCATCTGGTTAAAACCATGCAACCCTGATATTATATGTATACTTTATTGTATTACATTAGCAAAATTAAGAAATATGAGTAGAAAAGGAAATTAGTGAATTATTTTACTAATAGCTTTGAGAAGAAAACGGGCGTTAGTTTAGAATATATTAAATAGTATGGAATAATAATAATAATAATATATGTATAGTGAAATAAAATGTAAATTTAAAAGAATGTTAGATGGTTTAATTGAAATAAATGTTGGGAAAATGAAAATTTAGAAATTTTTCAATATTGATGTACATGACTTAAGGACAACACAGGTCTGCAAAAAAATATTTTTCTAAACCTGCATGAGTTTTTTTTTTAACTTTATATATTTTGGTGTGTTGAATCTGAAAATGACCTCCATTTTCTCCCATCACGTATAGTTTTCTTGTAACAGAAAAAAGGATTGTAATGAATCAACACGGCTAAATCAAATAAGTATTATTTTATTATAAAATTAAACAAATTTAAATTTGTTATCCATGAATCACAGTTGTTTGTAAATGTTACGTATTTTACTCTGTTGGCCTGTAGAACCTTTGTTTCCTCTCTTTCCTAAATCTCCAGGTGCGTTTTCATTTTCTAGTTTTGGCAGTTTCCCTTTCAAGCCCCAAACAGTAATCATCAATCACATTCACATCCCATCTTTCCTGGTAGCGTCTCTTCATTTCCATAACATCCTGGTAAAATCTTTCCCCTTGCTCCTCACTGTAGTCTCTTAAGTTTTCAGGAGAGTAGTTTTTGTGAATGTAAAAGTGGAATTTTAAGCTTATGTTGCAGCTTTGAGCTTTGAATGGAGTTAGCATGTGTTCTGCAATATTTTTGTAATTCGGATCTTTGTTATTCCCCAAAAACTTATGCACTACGTCTTTAAATGAATCCTACCCTTTTCTTTCAATTTCATTCATGGACTCTGGAAACAAGGTATCAGACAAAGGTTTACGTATGTTTGTTTTAACAAAACTCCCTATTTCAATTTGGCCTCAGAGAGTTTTGGAAACTTGGAACATTGATACTTGAAACATTTTCTATCTTTTGGTACAGATTTAATAAATTGTTTCATCAGTCCCAATTTCGTATAAAGAGGTGGTAAGAGGACGTTTTGACGAGGAACCAAGCTTTTCTTGTTGGCGTTCTTTTCCCCAGGAGTTAGAGTGTCTCGATGTGGCCAGTTAGTTTTTTTCCCGATGAAGGCCTCTGACTCGACTATCATTCAAGAACAGAAAGAAGAGATATTTTGTATATCCTGACTGTTTTCCCAATAACATGGTTAGAATTTCAAAATCTAAACACATCATCCAGCGATGAACTTCATACTTGATTTTCTCAAGAGTTAGAGGCAAATCCAAATAATTTTCTTCAAGATGCACCGAGTGTCCAACTGGAAGTGTTGCAAATTTATTTCCATTATGCAGCAAGAATGCTTTTAGGCTTGTTTTGGACGAATCTATGAATTAGCGCAATTGGGATAATTCAAATTATATTTCAAATTACCTTATGAGGCAAGAGATGCTATTACAGAACACAAAATTACCCTCTGTACAGTAAAACGATGTGAATTCTCTCTCTCTCTCTCTCACTATGTCTAAAGCACGAAAAGAAGTTGTAAGTAACATAAGGTTTTTAATCTTGTTTTGAACCCTACAATTCAGCAGCATCTTTTGAAAGTTCTAAATCTCTAACAAGGTGTTTAACTTGTTTTGGGAAAAAGGCTGAGGCCCATCATGAACAGAAAATTCAGACCCAGAATCTTCCTGTGTTGGCACTGCATCTTCTTCTTCTCCTTCTGACTCCAATCTCATATTATCCAAATTAGAAGGTGGAAGTGATGCCGGCATTTCACTTGAATGAAGCACTGGACGAATGGTTCAATTAACGTTTGGGTAAGTTATTTCTTTTTGTTTTTTTCTATTGAAACCTTTAACGTTAACGGAACAAAAGTGGCAGTCATTACTGTGGTTCACGCCACATTAGAGGGATGGCAGAGCGAAAAACATATTTTTAATCTTTGTACCTTTTGTGGAGTTCTTCACATTTCTTTCACGCCTTATGGGGGAACCCAAGTCTTTTCTTGATCCCCCAAATTTTAGTTTGAAGTACGCGAAATATACTTTCTTTACAAATTCGCAAATGTTTTTTCGTTGCGCTTTAAAAGTTAGTACATTTGTCACATATAAAACAATAGTTATCCGGAGAAATAACACAGCTTCTTCGAGACATATAGCAAGAGTATAAACTTTTAACACTAAGAGAATTGTAATGGCCCGTTTGAATGCTGAACTAGTAATGATACATAAAATAAAAAGAAACGCAAATTCTTCCTATATGAATATACCGATATTCTGCGCCAATGCTTTGGTCATTATATATATATATATATATATATATATATATATATATATATATATATATATATATATATATATATATATATATATATATATATATATATATATATATATATATATATATATATATCGTTCTTATTCATTATCTTGTCATACTTTCCCTCTTGTTCGTCATTTTACAATTCTAGATTGGGCCTCTGATCCTGTTTCTCTACACATTCGAAACTCAATATATTTCACTAAGCATAAACCTGAACTCAATAATAATTTTATAGCCTGTCCCTTGTACAGTCGTCAACAGAAGTTCGTTCTTATTAGGCTGGAAATAAATATTTATATAAAATGGAGATCATTTCATAAAAGCTCTATTTTGAATAAAAAGAAAATAAAAATATTCAGGGGGCTTAATTGAACTGTGATTGGCTGAACCTGAAAGGATCTCCATTTTATATAAATATTTATTACCAGCTTTAATAGGAACGAACTTCTGTTGACGACTGTACATTCTTCATTCCTGACTTTCTCACTTTTAATTATTCTCTTCATATTGTTTACGCTTTGTTTTTGTTTTTCTCTCTTCTTTACTCTCCCTCTCTATTTAATGTGCAAACATGCTTCTTATTTCTAATGTATCTCTTGCTTTAATATTTCCTCCTTTTTTGCTTGAGTCTTATCTTTCTTTTTTTAGAACATATATATATATATATATATATATATATATATATATATATAATATATATATATATATATATATATATATATATATATATATATATATATATATATATATGAATCCTATGTATGTTGTATGTGTATGTGTAAGTGCTTGTTTATTTTCTGTTACTGATCTGAAGTTCAATTAAAATGTGTTTGACAATAAACCAACTAATTTTCATTTCCTCTTCATTTTTTTATTCATATGTTTCAGTTTTATTTTTTCCCTGTCATTGTCATATCTAGTCCCTTATGTGTACTGTTTACTTTATCATTTTTGTTTTTGAAAATTTTTATATGTTGTGTTTTTCATTTTTTAAACTGATATATTCTTATATTTTCTTTTTTTTCATTGACTAATAAACCGAAACGTAGAAATGTTATGACACTATGATTAAAATTACCATCGTTTAATAAATGCTACATTCATTATTTGTTATTTTGTTCCTGTTTATATATATATATATATATATATATATATATATATATATATATATATATATATATATATATATATATATATATATATATATATATATATATATATATATATATATATATATATATATATATATATATATATATATATATATATATATATATATATATATATATATATATATATATATATATATATATATATATATATATATATATATATATATATATATATATATATATATATATATATATATATATATATATATATATATATATATACTATATATATATATATATATATATATATATATATATATATATATATATATATATATATATATATATATATATATATATATATATATATATATATATATATATATATATATATATATATATATATATATATATATATATATATATATATATATATATATATATATATATATATATATATATATATATATATATATATATACTATATAATATATATATATATATATATATATATATATATATATATATATATATATATATATATATATATATATATATATATATATATATATATATATATATATATATATATATATATATATATATATATATATATATATATATATATATATATATATATATATATATATATATATATATATATATATATATATATATATATATATATATATATATATATATATATATATATATAATATATATAATATATATATATATATATATATATATATATATTATATATATATATATATATATATATATATATATATATATATATATATATATATATATATATATATATATATATATATATATATATATATATATATATATATATATATATATATATATATATATATATATATATATATATATATATATATATATATATATATATATATATATATATATATATATATATATATATATATATATATATATATATATATATATATATATATATATATATATATATATATATATATATATATATATATATATATATATATATATATATATATATATATATATATATATATATATATATATATATATATATATATATATATATATATATATATATATATATATATATATATATATATATATATATATATATATATATATATATATATATATATATATATATATATATATATATATATATATATATATATATATATATATATATATATATATATATATATATATATATATATATATATATATATATATATATATATATATATATATATATATATATACTATATATATATCTGGTGAGCAAAGGCCGGAGGTCTACCAGATTTCACTAGAGTTGGGGAACATTCGGGATCTGATCGCTAATGGCCAACGTGACCCGATAAACGGCGTTTAAAAGTGTGCAAGTCAAAGGAAGTTGGGAAAACAGATAAAAGGAGTGTGTTACAGACTTTACCAGTAGAGTACATATAAGAGTGAACATAGAGGTTTAGTCTGGGGTCTGAGGGAAAGGATGAGACTGTGTAGAAAGTCGTGTCGCACGAGCCCTTCTCAATGGAGGAGGTATCCGACGTGAGAGTTCAGAAGAACAATGTATGCTGTAAAAGCGATAGTATAAAGAAAGTGATGCAACAATACGACGAGAAGAAAGAGACTGGAGAGAGTTAGTAAGAGCAGGAGAATTGATGAGATGGAAAGCTCTAGACTCGACCTTCTCAAAAAAAGCTGTAGGAGTGGAACCACCACAAATGTGAGAGGCGTACTCCATACAGGGGCGAACAACATTCCTATACAGAGCAAGCAACTGGGGTGGCGTAAAAAATACAACGAAGGCGCCTCAGAACACCAATCCTCTTAGAAGCTTGTTTAGAAAGAGAAATAATGTGATCTTTCCAAGAAAGATCACGAGAAAAAGAAACTCTGAGAATATTGAGGACAGATGAATGTTTGAAAAGAGTTTTTTCGAAGAAGATACCATAGTTGTGTGGATGATTGTGTCGAGTAGAAAGATGAAGGAATTGAGTTTTTGAGGCATTGAAAACGACCATATTTTCTCTGCCCCAATTTGAAATATGAAAAAGATCAGAGCTCAGTTGCTCCAAGGCCATCCTTCTTGAATCTATCAACTGCTGTTGGGAGGGACGTCTTTCAAATTGAAAGGTGTAATGAAGTGTAGAGTCATCGGAATAGGAGTGTATAGGAGACAGTAATAGACAGAAGGCCATTGATGAAAATTAGAAAAAGAGTTAGAGAAAGGACAGATCCTTGAGGAACACCACTATTTATAAATTTATAGGAAGAACGGTGGCCGTCTAAAACAGCTCCTCTAGAACGACCGGAAAGGAAATTAGAGAGGAGGTCACAGAAAGAAGGATAGATTCCGAAAGAATGAAGTTTGGAAATCAAAGCTTTGTGCCAGACTCTATCGAAAGCTTTCGATATGTCTAGGGCCACAGCGAAAGATTCACCGAAACCCAGAAGAGCGGAGGACCAAGAGTCAGAAAGTAGGGAAAGAAGATCACCAGTAGAACGTTCTTTACGAAAGCCATACTGGCGATCAGAGATAAGAAAAGAAGAATTGAGATGATTCCAAATCTTCCTGTTAAGGATAGATTCGAAAACTTTAAAAAGAACAGAGGTTAAAGAAATAGGACGATAGTTAGAGGGCTGAGAGGGGTCCCCCTTCTTCAGCACAGGTTGAATGAGCGAACGTTTTCAGCAAGAAGGGAAGGTAGAAGTAGAAAGGCAAAGACGAAATAGTTTACCAAGGTAGGGTGCAAGCTCGGAAGCACAAGTTTTGAGAACCGCAGAAGGAATACCATCAGGACCATCAGCCTTCTTAGCGTTAAGCACAGAGAGAGCAGA
This sequence comes from Armadillidium nasatum, assembly GCA_009176605.1. Lineage (NCBI taxonomy): Eukaryota > Metazoa > Arthropoda > Malacostraca > Isopoda > Armadillidiidae > Armadillidium > Armadillidium nasatum. The sequence continues at coordinate 19,427 of SEYY01010822.1, forward strand.
AATGACATCTTTAGAAGAAATTACAATGTTAGGCATAAATGAGTTGGAGGGGGTGAAGGAGGAGGAATAGATCCGGAATCGTCTAAGGTATAGTTAGAGGTAAAAGTATGAGCGAAGAGTTCAGCTTTAATAGAAGGTAAAATGGCAATTGTGCCAACAGAAGAGACTAGAGGAGGGAAAGAGGAAGAAGCAAAGTTAGAGTTAACATGTTTTGCAAAATGCCAGAAAGGTCGAGAGGAAGAAGAGCCAGAAAGATTGTTGCATTTGCGGTGGAGAAAAGAGTTTTCGGTATCTCGAAGAATAGATTTTGCCCGATTCCGAGATGAAATATAAATTGAATGTGTTTCAGGAGTTTGAAGACGACGGTAATCTCTGATGGTAGCATCCCTACGGCGGATAGCGCGAGAACAAGTAGAGTTAAACCAAGGTTTGTTATATTTAGTAGTAAGGAAAGAATATGGAATGTACGCCTCCATGCCAGAGAGAATCACCTCGGTTATGCGCTCAGCACACTCCGAGGGACCCCTCCCACGAAAGCAATAATCATTCCATGGGAAATCAAAGAAGTACAACC
>SEYY01010824.1:0-7500 GCA_009176605.1 Armadillidium nasatum
TATATATATATATAATATATATAATATATATATATATATTATTAGAGGATTCTTGTGTACTCGACCATATTGGAGAGCCAATGCTCCAACTCCCCTCCCACTTCTTCATATGTAGCCGAAAAATTTACAAGCACTTACTAGTACTTTTCCTTTTAAAGGAAATAAATATCGAAACTTAATGCTGCCTCGGAGTTACTTGGGAGGATCGGCGTTCAAACAATCTTCTTCATCCACCCCTAACCTCCATCATCACTTGGAAGTTGACACTTTTCAATGAAAAAGATGGTGGCGCCAAGATTTCGCTGCTTGCTGGTTTTCCTGCACATTCTCCTTTTTTTTATAAGTTTCTGCAACATTCGCTGCCTCTTATCTAATTTCACTTTGTCAGACACCACCTCTCTTCTTCTAGACCTCATCTTGAGTTCTTCACCTCATCCCAGTAGTTTGCTATTTATAGGGGCATTGTTGGCCCCTGTATGAAATACTCCTCTCATATTTGAGGTGGTTCCACTCTTAGAGCTCTTCTTTAAAAGGAAGAGGCTAGAGCTTTTTGTCCTATCAAATCTGTCTCTCTCAAAAACTCTCCCCAGTTTTTTCTGCCGATTAAACCTTGGATCACTCTCTCAACAGCGTTATTACGGTTAATTAAACTGACAGCTCTTCTGAACTTTACCGTTGCATAACTCCTTCTTTCAGAATGACTTTAACAGCATATCTTTCTGCGCAATCTCATCCTTTCTCTGTCCAACACTCTGACCCCAGTCTTAACAGCTATATGTTCAAATTTGCTTGTACTCTACTAGTACCCAGTAGAAAAGGTCTTGTACTTTCCAGTTGAAAGTATCCAAAACCTTGCTGATACTTACAAGACCTTACAATACCATTTTTGCTGTGTAAATTCTCGAACACACTTCCTTCATTATTTTCACAACTTTCTAATGAAACTGTACACTTTCATACGCCTTGTATCTGGACATGTCGGTAGTTTGTCTAGGTTCCCAGTATTTCCTCAACTCTTGTAGAAATTAGTAGACCTCTCGCTTTTGCCCACCAGATGGTTATATATATATATATATATATATATATATATATATATATATATATATATATATATATATATATATATATATATTATATATATATATATATATATATTATATATATATATATATATATATATATATATATATATATATATGTTATAGCTTTCAAAACATTTTTTATAGATGACAAAGAAAAATATTTTATTGGGTTTACTATTTTATTTTAAATTTCATTGCTTTTAATAAAAATAATTATATATATATATAATAGAATACTGAAAATGAAACGCATGTAATTTAAAGATGAAAATAAGAATGAAAATGTAATAATTAAAATTATAAAAATGATACAGTTAATTTTTAAAACTGTTAAATAGCGGTTGATTTTAAAACTTCAATAGCGGTTGATTGCCAATTTTCTAAGAATAATTCAAAGTTCGAGCTGGGTTTTAATCAATTAATATTTTGATATTATGAATAAAATTCTCCAACTAATCAATTATACTGAATAGCTTAATGTATTAGAAAAAGAGAAGGACAAATAGGTATTAAGCACTTCTCAAATCTTTTATTTATTACACTAATAACATTTTAAACATGTTAAAAAAATGCAATAAGCAAACTAAATAATGAGCAGCTCTCCAGTGTTGTTATGGATAAATATAAATTAATATTCTAATGCGATATTATTTTGAGGTTCTTGAGTAAGAATTAAAATACTGAAGGCTGGGAATGATTTCAGAGACCATCCAAATACAACATTTATTTAAAAGAAGACTGATTCTTTAAGCGACAACGTTGCAGTAAGTAGAAAATAACAAATAAGATAACTAAGGATGCCGAAAGAACATCAATAGTATCGATACTTATATTTTTCGATAGTTCAAAGAAAATATCGATGAAATTTTTTTTTCTCTGAAATATCAGTATGTTAAACTCTTATCCTTTATATAATAAAAATGCTATCTACAACTGACTTTCCTGGCAGTTGTAAAACTTTTAGTTAGAGATGTATGTCTATTTACTTGGATGAGGTATATTTGGTAACAGCTTTGGTTCCCTCTGAGACTGCGTGTTTTGCCAATTCTCCAGGAAGCAAGAGCCTAACAGCGGTTTGAATTTCCCGGGAGGTAATGGTTGATCTCTTGTTGTAATGAGCTAAACGTGAAGCTTCTGCAGCAATTCTTTCGAAGATATCGTTGACGAAAGAATTCATAATGGACATAGCCTTTGAAGAGATTCCGGTATCGGGATGAACTTGTTTCAACACTTTGTAAATGTAAATGCTGTAACTTTCCTTCCTCCTCTTCTTTTTGTTCTTGTCTCCTTTAGACAGGAATATCCTTGATATTTTTTTTATACTTCTATAAATTTCGAGCAGTTTTCTGCTCTCTTGTAAAATAACATTTAAGCAATATGTGTTGAATTTTTCTGTGTTCATGTTGGATCATGGAGTCCTTTTTGTCTGACTCAGAAAGAGAGAGAGAGAGGCTAGATTCAAAAAAATAAATAAATAAATAAAAAAAATAAAAACTACATCTCTAGAGGAAGAAAAGTATTGGCATTTCTACTATGATGTCTCTTGATGTATATTTTATTCTGAAAGATGCTAGAACACTCTTTCAAAGTTCGGTGTTCTCTAGATTGAGAACGAAAAGAACATTTCTTCAAAGGTTTACGACGAAGTTAATTTTTATATGAAATATATTCATTGGATAATTTTAATTTTCAAATTAGATATTTATAAAGAGTAATGAAAGTATTTACCTAAAATACAGTACAATTATAGTTAGGATGATGTGTTAAGTTCATTTATTTTATTAAATTGAAATTAGAAATTTTTTAGATTTGTGGAAATTTTCTACTCACTGTAAGCTTTAATCCTTATATAAATCACGTCACTGCTAATAAAGCCATGGGCTTGCCCCAGTTACTTTAGTAATTCCTCAGCACAGAGTTTACTGTTTAATACATACATATATATATATATATATATATATTATATATATATATATAATATATATATATATATATATATATATATATATATATATATATATATATATAATTTTTTTTTTTTTTTTTTTTTTTTTTATTTTTTTAATTTTTATAATTTTTTAATTTTATTTAAAAAGAAAATTTGTATATTAAATCTATAATGACTAAAGAAAAAGTGTAAAGAGAAGTTTTGCATAATTATAATAAATCAGCATTTCAAAAACAAAAATAAAATAAATTATTTTATTATTATTATTATTATTATTATTATTATTATTATTTTTTTTTTTTTTGTATTGTTAATACGATGTCTTAATTTGACGTAACATATATTTGTGCATTAAAATCTCAGTCGAGCTCTCTCTCTCTCTCTCTCTCTCTCTCTCTCTCTCTCTCTCTCTCTCTCTCTCTCTCTATCTCTATCTCTATATATATATATATATATATATATATATATATATATATATATATATATATATATATATATATATATATATATATATATATATATATATATATATATATATATTGTTTTCTCTTTAACTCCATTTGATCGCTAAAATTGGAGAAAGGAGAAATGAGGTTTTGGGGCACGGAGAGACTAAGAGAATAAATGCAATTAATGATAGCTAAAAATAGGGATAGGGAAGGAAAGATACGCCAGAGCTATGGATATATTATGGAGTATGGAGTTGTCGGTGATTAGATTTTTTACTTTTGTAATCTGCATTATAATTTGGTATTCTTTGGTATTATTGTGCCTTATTATGCTGAGTGGTCTAAATATTCTTCATTAACAATCTTTCTGCATTGACTTCTGGTTATCATGATTCGGAAATAAGAGAATTAGAAAATACTTAAATTAGAAAATACTTATGTAACTACAACATACTAACAGCATATACGGTTCCATTTATTTCTTGATTTTAATTAAGGTATGCTCTAGAATAGTAAAGGATAATACTGGGCATATTCTTTTGTGAAAATTTTTTTTTTTTTAAATTTGATGTTAAAATGGAATAATATTTCTTGATGTATATGAGTGTAAACTGTCTATGACAGATGTAGAGTTCGAAAACACCATGGATACATACATAATAATTTGACAGCCTTCATAGAGTAGTATAAATAGTTTTTATTTTTTCCTTAAATGTATAAATAAAATAAGTATATAATAGTTTTGTGAATGTTTCCTTTATATATTTTAGAAGAATTTTAAATTTTTTGTAAAATATGCTATTTATGTTACATAAATATTTATTTTTATATTTTAAAGTACATAAGCATGGGATTACGTATAAAGATTAAATTCATGCATGGGTATGTTTAAAAGAAGAAGGAAGAGAGGAGAGAGTCCTGGTATTTTAAAATACCATAATTAAAAGTTTTTTTTTTTTTGTTTTTTTGTTTTTTTTGAAAAAATATAGAAAATCTAAAAAATAATAATAATAATGATAAAAACTCGAGCATGAAATTAAATGTATTTTTCAATTATTTTGATGTTTCATTTATTTATTTTTTATTTATTTTATTTATTTTTATTTTTCTTATTTTCTTTTTACTCTTGTTTTTGACAGTTATAATTGGTAATTTATATGACTTAAAAATTATGACTAACATCAAAATTTCTTGTTTTAATATTCTAATCTTTAAAAACTTAATAGGAAAAAGTTTCACAACTTTAAATGGATCTTTCCTGAAGGTACTCAAAAACATATCCTCCTCTCTTGCACACATTTCTGCTAAATTATTTCGTCCCTACCTTATCTCTTCTATCTTTCATCCTTGCTAGAAATGAACACTCCTTCATCCAGCAGTGAGCCAAAAATGAACCTCTGACAACGCACTAACCATCGTCCTTTCTTATCAAAATTTCCTTACCCACAAAAAAATAGGATAATTTGCAAACATTTTACTATAAGGAAATTTTAACTTTTGTAGTCTGCATGGTCTGCAATCTCCATTAATAATCTTTTTGAATTGTCTTCTGGTTCTCTATGATTCGGAAATAAGAGAATTTTTTTTATTGGGTCATAAATATCGATAGTTGTGAATAGTCCGGCGCAAAGCTTTGATTTTCAAACTTCCATCTGTTCTCTCTCTCTCTCTCTGTAACTTACCTCCGATTTCCTTACTGTCAGATGTTATAGGTAGTCACAATATTTCTTTAAAAATCTTTCATAGGCGCAACAGTTGTAAAATTGATATGAATTTCTTTATTTAAAATAAACTTTGTTATTTAATGATCCCTCATTAATTTTTGTATATTGTTTTTGAATCGAGAAGATAATTATTAGTTTTCCTTTAAAGGTTTCCCATTAACTACTCCCAATATGTTATTTCATCATTTATAAACTCCCACGCCAATGTTTTCACGTTAAATTACTCTTTTCATATTGAAAAGCAAGAAATAACAAATGCTAAGAGCAGCTGACATCCAATCTCTTTCGTATTTCAACACAGAATTATTATATTTTCGAAATATCTAATTCAAAACCTGTCTTACTTCTTCTCTCTCAGTAAATAAATAAATAAAACAAGCAGTTAAAAAAATGTTTCGGAAATTACAATTTGTCTAAAGAACTATAATTAAGTCGAGCAGAGAGATAAATTAACTGTCACAGGATAATATCAATAAGGTAATCATCAGCTGCGTGATGATTAAGCGGAATGTAGATGGAGACGATGGAAATTTGCAATCGTCATAAATAGGCAATTTTACAGGAACGGGAAGATTAGAGAATGCTTTATTTTTTATAGTTTAAATTAAATGATAGGAATATTTTAAGAATATTTGCATTTAATTTACCTGCAGATAGGATTGGAAATAAATCACAATACTCCAAAATAAAATTAGTAATACGAGATTACCAAAATGATTATGGTTATTATAAATGTGAACAAAATAAAGTTAAGGCTAGGACTAGAGATTCGAAGATTTGTTATGTAAATTAGAATTTATGCTTCGCTGATATATATATATATATATATATATATATATATATATATATATATATATATATATATATATATATATATATATATATATATATATATATATATATATATATATATATATATATATATATATATATATATATATATATATATATATATATATATATATATATATATATATATATATATATATATATATATATATATATATATATATATATATATATATATATATATGTGTGTGTGTGTGTGTATAATACCTCTAGTGGTAAAAAAATCAAATGCTAGCGTTAAACCAGCCACAAAACAAAGAAAATCAAACTGAGTTCTAAAGTAAAGAAGGTCATTATTTCTCAGATATAACTTAATACATCTAATTTTAAAAAAGGATGCAAATAAAAATACTGGAGATAGAAGAAGGTAGAGTTTTCTAAACTTAAAAATAAATTTGTTCGTAAAAGAATTCGTTTATCAATTCGATATGGAACCACAGAGTTGAACGGAGAAAGATGAGACAATGTTTAAAGACTGGTCATTTAAGCTTCACTTAAGAAGGATAGATTTGACGTTCGCTAGTTCAAAGGGGTTGTCTCTCGTAATTACAAAAATAAAAGACTAACGTAACAATTAAACTATTAGAAACAAATTGGAGATAATCACTGAAACTTAGAGATGATGTGATGAATAGCTATGGACTACACATCTGGAAGAAAAAAACTAAATTAGAACTAAAACAGAAAGCAGGATATGATTTGACATGGTCCGAACAAAAACGAACAACACTACTGTTCAGAGCAAGCAACTGTGCCTATGCGAAATTGTTTTGAAGGCCCATCTGAAGGCTTAATGAAAGATCATGACAAATACTGTATTAATACCATGCAAAAATATAAAAGAGAGGAAAAGATTTTGTCATATATATATATATATATATATATATATATATATATATATATATATATATATATATATATATATATATATATATATATATATATATATATATATATATATATATATATATATATATATATATATATATATATATATATATATAGATATATAATGCAGTATATTTCATCATTTATAATTAACCTAACCATAAAATCATTGTATCTCTCAACTATTACAACGTTATCACTTTATTCTCAATATTTATGAATTTAAATATATTTTGACGCTAAACATTTAGCGTTTTCCAAGGCTATGTTTAAAGCTCTATCAGATGACGGTTTCCTTCGCAGAAATTTTCATCACCTTTACTTTTGAAGATCATCAAGTATAGTTTATATATATATATATATATATATATATATATATATATATATATATATATAATATATATATATATATATATATATATATATATATATATATATATATATATATATATATATATATATATGGTTACCAGGAAAATAAAAACCCCTTTAATGTAATTTTAAAACATAATATATGTTTTATGAGAAAGACAAGCTGTAAGTTAAATACTTGAACAAAT
>SEYY01010824.1:10000-18760 GCA_009176605.1 Armadillidium nasatum
TAGAAGTTTTTCATTTTCAGCTAAAACACCCTTTAAAATTTCTAACGAAGACTTTTCTAGTCTTTCAGAAGATATATCTAGACCTTTAGATGATAAAACCTTCTTTTGATGATCAGCTGTTATTTCTCCCTTTACTTGTGGAGCTGAGCTGGAAGATATATCATGTAAAATGATAGCCAGATCTTTCTCTTTTGAATCTAAATCTGCATCTTCAGTTGACTTACTATTAAAATCAAATGTGCTTACATTTTCATCTAAAGTTTCTTTTGAAACTCTTTCTATCGACAATATTTTTTCAGAAGAATCTTCGAAATCTTCAGCAGATAAAGCTTTCATCTGTATAATGGTGACTAAATTTTTCTTCGGTTGAGAGGTACTGCTCTCAGGGAGTACACCTTGTAAAGAAACTGTCAAACTTTGATCTTTAGTTTCCAAAATATCTTCGACTGATTTGCTATCATGCTCGAAACTGTCCACAACCTCCTTTGAAACGATTTCTTCTGAATGAACCTCTAAAGTTTCAGATGAATTTCCAAAATCTTCAGTGGATATTTCCTTTTCAAAGTTACCTTGTAAAGAAACTGTTAAACTTTGATCTTTAGTTTCCAGAATATCTTCGATTGATTTGGTATCTTGCTCGAAACTGTCCACAACCTCCTTTGAAATGGTTTCTACTGAGTGAACCTCTAAAGTTTCAGATGAATTTCCAAAATCTTCAGTGGATATTTCCTTTTCAAAGTTACCTTGTAAAGAAACTGTTAAACTTTGATCTTTAGTTTCCAGAATATCTTCGATTGATTTGGTATCTTGCTCGAAACTGTCCACAACCTCCTTTGAAATGGTTTCTACTGAGTGAACCTCTAAAGTTTCAGATGAATTTCCAAAATCTTCAGTGGATATTTCCTTTTCAAAGTTACCTTGTAAAGAAACTGTCAAACTTTGATCATTAGTTTCCAGAATATCTTCAACTGATTTGCTATCATGCTCGAAACTGTCCACAACCTCTTTTGAAACGATTTCTACTGAATGAACCTCTAAAGTTTCAGATGAATTTCCAAAATCTTCAGTGGATATTTCCTTTTCAAAGTTACCTTGTAAAGAAACTGTCAAACTTTGATCATTAGTTTCCAGAATATCTTCGACTGATTTGCTATCATGCTCGAAACTGTCCACAACCTCCTTTGAAACGATTTCTACAGAGTGAACCTCTGAAGTTTCAGATGAATTTCCAAAATCTTCAGTGGATATTTCCTTTTCAAAGTTACCATGTAAAGAAACTGTTAAACTTTGATCTTTAGTTTCCAGAATATCTTCGATTGATTTGCTATCATGCTCGAAACTGTCCACAACCTCCTTTGAAATGATTTCTACAGAGTGAACCTCTAAAGTTTCAGATGAATTTACAAAATCTTCAGTGGATATTTCCTTTTCAAAGTTAATTAATAATTCTTTCCTTAACTTCTCTCTAGAAGATATATCTTGTGATGCTGTTACCCCAAGTTGTTGAGTAGACCCCTGATTAAAATCTTCAACTGAATTACTGTCATCCTTTAAATTAATTATATGTTCACCTATAACTTCTAATGAAGTCTCTTCTAAAGAATCCTTATCAAGTTTTTCTTTTGAATTTTCTAAATCTTCAGTTGAAAATAACTCAATACTGCTCAATCCTTCTCTTAGATGAGAAAGTTCTTTTCCAGAAATTATCTCATGAGAAAAGGTAATGTGGTCCTGCTCTTTTGATTCGTGATTTTCAATCGATTTGCTATCAGAATCAACGATGGTTAAATTATTATTCAAAATCTCGATGGATATATCTTCAAAAGAAGGTATTTCTTTTTCCTCATTTGAGATCATAAAATCTTCAATTGATGGTATGTCTTTTTCAATTGATTCCAGGTCTATTTCCTCAGTAGATTTGCTGTTATTATCTATTATGCTTTCCTTTTCTTTTGATTCATTTTCTACAGATATTTCTGCTGAAATTTTAAGATCTTCAGTTGATGATATTTCCTTATTTAATAACAGAATTAATTGTTTCTTTACATGAGACGTATCTCCTCCAGATATTGTGTCTTGTAATTTAACTAGCTGATCTTCTTTAGACTGTAGTTCAGTTTCCTCGACTGACTTGCTATCATAATCTAAACTGAGCACAGTTTTGTCACAAAAATTTACCTTTTTTTTAAATAATTCTTTATACGACCATCAGAAAGGTATAAAAACTTCCTTCAGCATTAGTTGTATATATCGCACTATATATCCCGATTGTTTTCTTATTTGTTTTATAACTGTTGAAGAAATCTTAAATAAAATTAAAACTTCCTTGGTGGAATTCAAAAGATTCCTGCTCTCTCTTCTCCGCTCTTCTCTCTCCTCCTCTCTCTCTCCTCTCTCTCTCTCTCTCTCTCTCCTCTCTCTCTCTCTCTCTCTCTCTCTCTCTCTCTCTCTCTCTCTCTCTCTCTCTCTCTCTCTCTCTCTCTCTCTCTCTCTCTCTCTCTCTCTCTCTCTTCTCTCTCTCTCTCTCTCTCTCTCTCTCTCTCTCTCTCTCTCTCTCTCTATATATTATATATTAATATATATATATATATATATATATATATATATATATATATATATATATATATATATATATATATATATATATTTATATATTATTTTTTTTTTTTTTTTTTTTTTTTTTTTTAGTTTACCAAATAAAAATTTAAAAATTTTCAAAGTTTTGTAAGCCGACTAGTTTTGGGTGACTTTCAAAATTCAAACTTCGTAAGGGAATGTATTGCATACCATAAAATATTTTATATATAACTGAGAAAATTATTAAAAAATAACATTATATGTTAAGAAAATAACAGAGTATAAATATTATAAAAAGAGCGTCAAGATTAAAAATTTCACTTTAAAAATTAATACGTTTTCTGTCTAAAAGGAGATTTCATTTCAGTTCGGTTTAGACTGCCGTATATATATAAGGACTCCAAAATTTTGAGATCGGATTCTTCTGCATGATCCTAAATTCCAAAGTTATCATCCTGTATACAATGATTGCTATGGAGAGAAAGAGAATTTATAGCTGAATATGAAGGTTGATGTAAATGATGGAATTTTTTTCAAAGGAATACCTTTATGTTCATCGATCCTCATAGAAAGAGCGAATGATGTGATGTTGTGAGGCCACCAACATAGGAAAAACTACTCGCTCCGTTTCTATAAGGATCACTGAACATAGGACATTGGATTAGAACATTTCTCTCTACGAAGGACATTGGATCAGAACATAGTTCGGTACGAGTGATCATTAAAAGAATTTAAGAGTTTCTGCCACCTGCTCATTTTTGACCTGGACAGTTCATCTGAATATGAAGAGAACTATCAAAACCTTTTATAGTTCTGATGCTTCTAAATAACTAACTAGCTTCTGAATGATTTATTCCCATACTTATTTTTATTCTCGAATTCTTCGCGATAATAATCTCACACTCAAAAGTCCTTCAGGAATGAATGTACTCCCTCTGAATCATATGACGAGAATTTGAAGAAACTAATTTTATGTTGTATTTACCTATAGCCTTGCACAGACCTAGATCATTGTTCGAAATATGTGTGGCCTTTTACTTTGAATGGAGTGCATGTCTTAAATTGAGTGGATTCCTCCATTCAACATCTATTAAAATGGTGGAGTATATGACTTTTCGTTCCATCAGCTTGACTCTTAAATATGTTTCTATATAACGATTTGATGTATCTATCATTATACTATTGGTGTTACGTTGGATAGAATCTTTTTGTATATCCTCACTTCAGGAGAGTTCGGGGAACTATTCTTTGTTCAACTTTTAAACCTTAGACTTGACTGCTATGATCATTCTCACTTATACGTAGCCAGTGTGATCCAGAATGTAGTTCTGTTGTATATTTTTATTTTTCCCCCAACTTTTATTTAAGCAGTCATATTCTTATTCCTGGTCATGTTGGTTTTTAATCTGTGAAATGATTTAGAAAAATGTATGATTTTATTTTAAGAATGTATATTTTTGGGGAGTCCTAATTGCATTGGTTTAAACACTGTTTGGCTACTTTTGTTCATTACCTTCTATATTATCCTCCAACTTTATTAAATACAACACGAGTATTTATATTTACTTTGAACGCTTTTCTACATCTTGTTTCAACAGAATTTATTAATAATTAATATTTTTCCTTTTCAGAAAATTCTTCTCAAGCCAGCAAGAAGGTAACAGGGAAGCCTACTGGGAAATTTAACAGGGAAGGAGATGATGCCAAAGAAATGTGGGAAGACATTCCTGGTACTGAAGAAATGACCGACGACGGAACAGTTCCTATTACTTTGACCACTAAAATACCTTTGTAAGTACTATAGAATGCTATTTTGATTTTGGTTAGATTAAAGGGAGAGTGGATGGTTGAAGACTATAAAAACTTTTAGTCCTAATTCCACTTAGAGTTAATGACTAGTCAACTGAATATTCTTAATATTATTATTAGGAATAGTAATGATGGTAACTACAATATTATTTAGGCTTGTATCAAATGTACCTTTACCGAACTTTATAATTAAAAGATATTTACTTAATTTTTTAAAAGTTTTTAGGAGAACTTTGGTGATGGAAAAAACTAAAATGTTAATGGTTCTTTTATGGTACTTTGTGACAGGTATGATCAAAATCTTATAAAGTCCAATTAGAATGATACCGGATTGAATCACCTCTGAAATGAGAGTCTAAATACGTGAAATAAATCACGCCCCTTGTCTGAAAGGGTTGTACTTTTGGTAGGAGAGTATGCCATGCATTAACTAGATTTTGAATCACAATTTTACATTCAATTGTGAATTCCCAGAAACTTGTGATTGATTTCAGTTTATCATTATGCTTGTAAATCTTTTGTTGATATTCTATTCTATCTACGTCAAGTGGAGTTTGATCTCGTTTATCATCGTTTCGTTCCTTTTAAAATTTGACAGAGTTCTTACAGGTTGATCAGAATTTTAGTTTATCAATTTTTTTTATTAAATATGACATAAAAATTACTTTTTACAGAATTTTTTGTAGAAATATTTTAGCATCACTATTATTTTTTTTTTTTATTTTTTTATTTTTTTATAAAAGTTCAGTACTATTACACCTACTATTATACCTATTATATTTTTGAATAAATGTTCAATACTATTATACCTGCAGTATTCATTATTCAGATATATCACTCTACCATTATACTTATAATATTCTACCATACTCTTTGATAAGATATAGTTATGGGTTTGTAACTGATCATACAGTCTACTCATATTTTTCCCTACTTTGACCCTCTGACCCTTTGAAATATAAGGACAAAGGTATATATTTAACGATCTTGGTGGAAAATTAATTCCTTCAGTCAAATACTAATTATTCCTTTGCAAGTTTTTTCCTTTGTCATTTCTATTAAGAACGTAAATTGGTACACAAAATACTTTTTTTTTATTATCATAAATTAAAATACTTAAAACCAACATATATTTTTTTATCTACGAGTAATTTGGTTCGTTGGTTTGAGACTGTTTTAAAAGAATATTACGTCGGAGGTCTTTGGGCGGGAACCTCGGCCACGTTTCCGATCTTAGGACGGTAGCTTCGGCCTCGTCACCGATCTTAGGCCGATAGCCTCGGTCACGTCACCGATCTTAGGCCGATAACCTCGGCCGCTTTCATTACAGACAAATATTCTGTACCGCAATAGAATATCTGTTCTATTATGCACTCACCCCTCTGTAGGGAGGTTCCATTTTGGAAGAGTTTTTCATTTAGGAAGGGTTCATTTTGGAAGGGTCTATTTTGGAAGAGTCCTCTTTTAAAGGGGGGTTCATTTTGGAAGGATCTATTTTAGAAGGGTCTATTTTGAAAGGGTTCATTTTAGAAGGGTCTATTTTGGAAGGGTCCATTATCTATTCAAGTTATATGTTCGATTTTGATTTGTTATTTTCCATGAATAAAAACTCTATAACCGTCGCAACATATACATATATATATATATATATATATATATATATATATATAATATATATATATATATATATATATATATATATATATTATATTATATATTATATATATATATATATATATATATATATATATTAAGACTGCAATAACCGCAGATTTAAAACACAACTGAAACAACCCAGTATTAAAATAAATTATAGGCAAACGTTTTCGGAATGACGTCCCTTATCAAGCCAGAGTTAAAAAGAGTTAAAAAGTTAAAACGGAGACCAGCTCCAAGGAAGGTGATTAAAACAGTGCAAGAAAGCGTCAGAGAGTAAAATGGGAAATGCTCACCGCCAACTAAAGAAGAAGAAGAAAAAAATTATTATGAACATATCGATACAAAATCTACAATAATCTATATATAGTTATATATTTGAAATCATGTCCTCTTTTCACAATCAATTAATCTGTTAAATTTTGGGATTAATTTTAAACTGTTTAATACAAAATCGTCAACATCCAGACTCATTTTATTTTTATTAAAATTGTAAAGAGTTGTGAATGACAAATGACTCAAGTAGTTTTTTCTTTAAAAAAATGTCGTTTTCTTTGCAAATTACTTTAGCATCTTTAATCAAAATTTTATGGTTGTTTTCATATCTATGTTGGTATAGTGCACTGCTTTCATTGCCCGTTCTTAAATCGTAATCGTGTTGGTACATTCGTTCTTGAAAAATCGAACAGTCTCACCAACATAACACCCGGAACAGCCTCTACAAGGAATTGTGTCAAACAGCATCGACATTATTATTTTCATTCAAAGCTTTACTATGAGAAAAGAATTTTTTTTTATATATAATATATATATATATATATTATATATATATATATATATATATATATATATATATATATATAATATATATATATATATATATATATATATATATATATATATATTCTCCCTTAGTTCTTGTAATTTTAGATATTTTACTAAAACTGGTGGACAATGGACATGGTGAGAATATGGTTGCATACTGGGATATATATATATATATATATATATATATATATATATATATATATATATATATATATATATATATATATATATATATATATATATATATATATATATATATATATTATATATTATATATATATATATAATAAATATTATATATTAATATATATAAATATATATAAAAAAATAAAAAATAAAAAAAAAAAAATTAAAAAAAATAAATAAAATAAAATTTTTTTTTTATTTATTTGCTTTTAATTAATTAATTGCATAAATAAATTTATTATTTATATATATATATATATATATATATATATATATATATATATATATATATATATATATATATATATATATATATATATATATATATATATATATATATATATATATATATATATATATATATATATATATATATATATTAATATATATATAATTTTTTTTGGATATTTTTTAGTGTTTTTATAGTTTATATTTGAAAATATTACAAATATTTAAAAAAAAAAAATTTTTAAACCTAAAAAAAAAAAAAAAAAAAAAAAAAAAAAAAAAAAAAAAAAAAAATCGTTTCTTTTTTTTTTTTTTTTTAAAGCAGTTTTTTTAGTTTGTTTGTGTTTTGTCGAAATACAAACACAAACAAAATAAAAACAAAGGTCAGTATGTTGATTAAGTGTTAATTGATTTTATTTCTCAAGTATTTTGGTTGGGAACTAGAATGGTCTTCAAGTTCATATTCATCTTAAACTCGGTTTTACCTGCGCACCCGTGAATGCAGGATGTAGGATGCGCACGACATTTTCGTCTCAAACTCCTACCACAGCTTTCTGGATCTGTTGAAAGTTATTCCCAACAAAAGGAATAGGTGTAATGGGAGTCTTCCTGGATTGTATTCATTTTTACTCACAATAGTTCACTGTGGTACTGTACTATAACTCATACTACAGCCTTTCGGATTTGTTGAAAGTCATCGTTTTCCTCTCCTGTTATTCTCTCCATAGTGAATAGGTGTAATGGGAGAGTCTTTCCCGATTGTATTCATTTTTACTCACAATCAGTTCACTGTGGTACCGTACTATAGTCTTCAAGTTCATATTCATCTTAAACTCTGTTTTTCTTGCACTCGTTGATGCAGGATGAAGGATACGTATGACGTCTTCGTCTCTAGCTCCTACTACAGCCTTCCGGATTTGTTGAAAGTCATCTTTTTCCTCTCCTGTTATTCCCTCGCTAGGGAATAGGTGTAATGGGAGAGTAGGTGTATTGGTTGTCTTTCCGGATATTTTTTTACTCACAATCCACTGTGGTACTGTACTATAACTCATACTACAGCCTTTCGGATTTGTTGAAAGTCATGTTTTCCTCTCCTGCTCAAGTGATCAAAATTGTATTCATTTTTACTCACAATAGTTTTGGTACCGTACTATAGTCTTCAAGTTCATATTTTCTTAAACTCTGTTTTCTTGCACCTGTCGAAAGCGGTATCCTTACTACTGACATCTTCGTCTCTAGCTCCTACTACAGCCTTCCGGATCTGTTGAAAGTCATCTTTTTCCTCTCCTGTTATTCCCTCCATAAGGAAAAGGTGTAATGGGAGAGTAGGTGAATCGGGTGTCTTTCCGGATTGTATTCATTTTTACTCACAATCATTCACTGTGGTACTCATAGTTATATTTATTTTGACCGGGTATGGCATGCTTCACTGCTTTCCAAGCTCCCCTCCTTTGGGTTTCTTAATTCTCTTTGCTT
>SEYY01010825.1:10000-12500 GCA_009176605.1 Armadillidium nasatum
TTATTATTATTATTATTATATATTTATTATTATTATTATTATTATTATTATTATTATTATTATTATTATATTTCTATTATAATAAATGTAGTCATTGACTTTCTTATCATAATCGCTTGGCGAATGTCATTATTATTTTAAATTAATATTTGTTTTTTCTTCCTAATTGTAGCCAATTTCATAGCGACCAACTCCCTTCCAATACTTTTTAGATAAAAAAAATCCGTATTTGAAAGAACATAAGAGGGCGGCTTCTATTAATGTCGCGATAAATCCGGGCTTAGCGTTTGGTGCGACTATCATCTCCCACGCAATTTTTATACTTTAAAGGAATTGTGTCGCTGAAAACGGGCGGGAATTTTTTTTTTTTTTTTTTTTTTTTTTTTTTTTTTTGTCATGGGTTGCCCGCTCCATTGGTTAATTCACTTTGATCGGTGTCACTTTAATTGATACCGCCAGAGAGCGTTACTTGCAATAAAGGAGACGATGGAATTTTTGGCGCGAAAAAATTTATTAGACGCTTTTTCAAACTTTATTACATGAACAGCTTTGATTAATGGGAAATTTGCTGACTATGTAATAACTATGTATATAGATTCAGACAACAGGAAACCAAGTTTATTGATTATATATATTTATATATATATATATATATATATATATATATATATATATATATATATATATATATATATATATATATATATATATATATATATATATATATATATATATATATATATATATATATATATATATATATATATATATATATATATATATATATATATATATATATATATATATATATATATATATATATATATATATATATATATATATATATATATATATATATATATATATATATATAGCGGATTTATCACATAACTTCCCAATCAGTGACTTAAGAAATTTATGGATTTAAATTCAGTTTTAAATTAAAGGTATTTACCATTGTTTATATTTAATTGACCTTGCACATATACACACACAGCACATACCCACAACGCACATACAAAACACATACGCACATACGCACACACACATACACTTGAAATTCACAAATATATATATATATATATATATATATATATATATATATATATATATATATATATATATATATATATATATATATATATATATATATATATATATATATATATATGGGGGGGGGATTGGAGTAAGCTATGGAAGGTTCTGAGTGAGTATGAAATTGAGGGGAAAGATATGGAGGGTATAAGGGTATTTTATAGGAATAGCAGGGTATGTGTGTGAGAGTAAATAAAATGGAAACTGTATTTTTTTATGTAAATAATGGGTAGAGGTAGGGTTGAGTAATGTCTCCGCGGGGTTGTTCAACTTATTTATTACACAGAAAAAAAGTATATTTTTAAGCTAAAAATATTTGTTTTAGTTTTAAAAATATTATTTTAAAACAATATAAATATATTTATTTTAAAAATATACTTTTTTCAGTGTAACAAAGTGGTGAGATTGATGGTTGAGAAGGTAGAAGTGTGATAATGAAAGAACAACAGGAAGTATGGGAAGAGAATGTGCTATATGTATGCAGACGATGCTAGTAGTATGTAGTAGTATACATGGCACTTTCGGCAGGTGCCAGATTTAGCTACTTTTCAAAAATCTGGCAACCTAAGCCAAAATGATGCTGTCCTTTTGGAGGAGTCACCAGAGTATGTGAAGGTTTTGGTAGAGAAATTTTGCAAAAGGTTGTGTCGAGTTATACTTAGTAGTGAATGAGGGGCAAGGTTGGGTGAGGGTGATCAAGGAGTTATGAGGGACAGAGGGTTGAGCTGGGAGGAGGGTGAACGGTTGAAGGATTATAGAAGTAAGTGGAAAAGAGTAGCAAGTCTTTAAGTATTAGGAATGATTGTGGCTTACGGTTGACACCACCACACGATTGTGGGAAAGGTTGTATATATATATATATATATATATATATATATATATATATATATATATATATATATATATATATATATATATATATATATATATATATATATATATATTTAATTTATTTTTATTATAATAATATAATTAAAATATTTTTGAATGAAATAATAATAATAATAATAATAATAATAATAATAATAATAATAATAATAATAATAATAATAATAATAATAATAATAATAATAATAATAATAATAATAATAATAATAATAATAATAATAATAATAATAATAATATAAATAAATAAATAAATAAATAAATAAATAAATAAATAAATAATTTTTTTTTTTTAAAATGTTTTCTTTTTGCAAAAATTTTGAGGCTACTTTCCAGGGAAATGGAGGTTGGGGTGAGGTTGGGGTGAGGTTGGGGGAGGGTAGGGAGGGTTGGAGTCTGTAACTTTAATTCGTATCCGAACCTCTTTATTTAATAATAATTTTTCTCCACTTCCGATTCTACCCAAGTCTTTTTATCTTATCATGTTCCATTCGAAACCCTTGCGACATTGCAGCGCCAG
>SEYY01010825.1:17500-22500 GCA_009176605.1 Armadillidium nasatum
TTGTTTATTAGAATCAAATCATAATGAATTAAAAACACTAAACTTATTTATTACAAAACAATCTTCAGAAATAGCAAGTAGTAACATCAGAACGGATTTTATGTCTAAATTAAATATTAATTATAATTAATAAATAGGTACACTCTAAAAAATAAATGGTCAATGTGCCATCAAAATGAACGCAAAAAAACTACTGGTTTTTTCGTTCAAAAATGAACACACAATGAAAGAATGAGCGTTCAATTATCGAACAAGGTACGTTCAAAATTAGCGCATCTTATTAATTTTTCCTAACATACGAAATCTAAGTCTAAACAGTATTTTTAATGTGCGTTCATTTACCAGGTGTGCTCTCAAAGTTCGTTCAAAATGAACGCCCATTGAAAGAACATGTTTTTAGAGTGTAGATTAGTCTAATTGCTACGTAGATTTGTCAGATTGAGTCACTAGAATCAAGTAGATGGTAGAGGTTTTTGGGGAGTTACATTTTAATGTGTCTGGGAATAATTTTCTACGTCCAATGTCTACTCTCAAAATATGCTGTTTTTGCTATTCCTTTTTTGCTATGCTCGCTCTGTAGTCTTGCATTAATTTGACACCCCTTTTGGCTGTATTTTTTACAACCCTAAAACATTTGATAATTCCCTGTCCTTTCAAGAAATCCAGGTCCTCATTCCAAGCATCCGGATCGGAATGAAAGAAATAAGTTGAAATGTTGAACCTTTTGAAGAAGTTGGATGTTAGTGGTTTAATAAAGTACTGGACTTCTTTGTCCAAAAGAGCTATTTTGGCTTTAACAATCCTATTGTCTTGCATGTTTTCTTCCTCATGTTCAATGAGCTTGCAAATCACATCATTATCATCAGTGTTTTACTCAAAAGTCAATAGTTTTGTAGTCATGTTTATTTTGATTTGTTTGTCTAAAGTTTTTAAAAAAAAAAAGCGAAATCATCTTGCTCTGGGTTCAAATACCACGAATGATTTATAAGTTTAGACAATACCATCTTTGAAATGTCTCCATCAATTTTTTCATAATTAATTAAGGTTTTAAACAATTGTAAATCATGATTGGAGGCCAATGTAGCTTTAGAAGCATTACAACCAATCTTTGACATAAGCATCAATTATGAAAAAATACTTCTAATGACATCTATCTCGGAGTCACTTAAAGAAAATTGAGCCCTGAAGACGAAAATTTTTAATGAGTAAATGGCTTTTGCCATCCAACCTGGCGTGATGCATGGCACCTGATGATCTGTAAGAAATGTTTTCTTGGAGCAACACGACCTAAAAATATACCAAACATGACTGTAAAAATTCTTTATAATCTTCTCTGGGCTGATGGCGTGTTTTTTTTTTTTGTTTTTTTTTTGTAATTGTGATGAGAGAAACCTAGAAATCTCTTCGAGATCATTTACATTTATTTTAAATTTGACCTGTTTCATCACCAAGACAAATATTATATATATATATATATATATATATATATATATATATATATATATATATATATATATATATATATATATATATATATATATATATATATATATATATATATATATATATAATTTGGGACCACCCTGTCTGAAATCTTTTAAAAATGTCAGGCTGAGGGCCAGCAGTTGAACCCATTTTGAAATCAAGAACTGCCTTCAGTGTTACTTCTGAAATGTGGTGGCGACATGTCAAGTATAAAAGATCTTTTACAAATAATTGTTCTAATAAAGCACAAATTCCTCTCAAACGACCAGTACTGACAGCAGTAGTTTCAAAACACATTGCTTCTATTTTTTCTACTGACCTCCATTTTTCTACTTTTACCGGAGTACATCCCTTATTATTTTTAATATGAGGAATTCGTATCAACTGCTCTTCATCACCACAACTTATATATCAAAAACTGCCAATCCTCTCTACATTTTCTTTATTTCATATATATCTAGGGAGTTAATTTCCCATCGCCAATATTGGACAGCGCCTTGTCAAATCCTGAATATTCAAACTTATTTACAATAATCTGTACTCCTTCCTCTCGAAATTTCTGTCTGCTGACGTCGTACGGTAAACCTACTGAGTATTAACTTTTGTGGATCTTGCCCTAATGCTTAGGTAGTAGCCGAAACAATCCTAACCACATCTCTATCCGAAATATTATATCTATCTAACAATGCTGACAACTTCCCTGTGATTATTTCTTGACTTCCTCGGCAGTTCTTCCTTTTCTTCGGTTGTGATATGTCGATTCCTGTGTCCTGAAAGTCCTCATGATCCTTCTCTTCCATATCCTGATTTCTATGTGATTCCTCTTCTTCTAAAGCACTGATTGTGCTTAAAAATTTCATTTCTACATCTTCGTTATCTAGAAAAGGAGGGAATGAAGCGACAATAAGGAACACGAAAGAAAATGGGTAACTTGAGAACAACAATCATTTATCTAGGTACAAAGATACCAAGGTACTAGGTATTTACAACAAAATAGATCCAAATAGGTAGTAACTACTACATTTAAGCTACAATCTAAGGGCTTACCTACAGGTTTCAGTAATGATTTTTCCAGTCTTGACCGTCTCAGCTGCTTTTCTCTGTGCTCTTCGTTCTTCTGCACGTATAGGAATTTTATATCAACTCCTCCCATGCAGTTGGTATTTCCCTTTTGTATCTGAAGGAGAAAAACTGCTTTTCTTCTTCATTTGTGTTCTTCAGCGCGTCTTCGTGTGCAATATCAAATAGGTCATCAAGGCTTGACTTAAAAGCTTCCACTTTCTTACTTTGAATCTGACTTACGCTTCTTTTTTATTTATTTATTTATTTATTTATTTTTTTTCGCAGTTTTCTCCACTCCTCGTGAAGTTTTTCAAGCTAGGCAATATAGTCTTTCAAACGTTTTGTACGTATCTTAACTTTATCCCCAAAAAATACAACTTCTTGGATCGTGAGCCTTGAAGCATCTCTGGTTTCTAGTTTAACTGGACCTTTATTGGAAAGCAAACTGCGTAAAACTTTACTATTGGATGGCAACTTACTGCCTGCAATTTGATGGGACATATATCCAATGATAAGGGTCTTGTCTTTCTGCCTCGAACTTACACCACTTGTAGCTGTAGAGGAACAAGTCGAAGGTTCTGAATTCATCTACAGCTCTTGAAACATGAAATATAATTTTTTTAAAATAATTTACAAATTATGCATTTAAAAAACTTATATTAAAACATTACTTTGATGTGTTTGAATGCAAAGAATTCAACGAACACCAAAAGTATGGTTAAAGAGAAATATTTATAGCGAATTTTTACATATTTTTGAAAAAGATGATTTTCCGGGTCCTGTTCTAGAAAAAGCCAAATATCTTTCGATCTGTACGTTTGTCAAACATTTTGTTTGAGAGAAAATTGAATCCAGGAACATTCTCTACAAAACTAATATAAAAAACGTTCCTATGATAAGCCGATCTAATTTTGTAGCGGAAACCTCCCAATTTTTGAAAAAAGTATCGATTATTTAAATACCTTAGGACTGACGAGGAAGGTCTTAGGTCTTAACGTTATCCGATCGAGATGCAACTTTGAACATATCATTGGTAAAACGATTGGTAACTTTTTAGGAGTTCCTGTCAAAGAAATTCGGGGATCGATTTATTGCGGCCACACACACACAAATATATATATATATATATATATATATATATATATATATATATATATATATATATATATAATATATATATATATATATATATATATATAATATATATATATATATATATATATATATATATATATATATATAATAAATCTGTATACGTTTGTTCATATATATAGACGTGTGTATGCTTTTAAATTTTAAGGGAAACTTCAAAATTGTATTAGGGGAAAAATAAATACACCACAATATTTACAAACTTTTTTCCCCCAAATGAGACACAAAACACCCAAATTGTAAAACGAATAAAGGACAGCTGAAGATCCTTTATTATTTATATTTTATTTCCTACGATCCATTCAAGCGACGTATGTGTGTGTGTGTGTTTGTGTGATGGAGAGAAACTTGGCTATTGAAAAGGCGTTATTCTGTAAACTTCAATTATAATATCCATATTTCTCCTCGACGGAAGCCTGCGTTTGCAACGCTATTTATAATGAATTTCCGGAGGATGGGAAGTGTGTAACCGTGATACATGTTAATGTACTTAACTCAATAGGCCTATATATATATATATATATATATATATATATATATATATATATATATATATATATATTAAAAATTTTTAATTTGCTATTATGGATTCGAACCCTGATTTCTTAGATGGTAAGATAGAGTGTTACACCTCACCACGACGGTACCAAAGAGAGTAGCATCAAGAAATTACATGAGCTTTCTTGATGTGATTCTCTTTTTTACCGTTGTGGTGTGGTGGTAACATTGTCTTACCACCATCTAAGAGGTCAGGGTTCAAATCCCCAATAGCAGATTATATATATATATATATATATATATATATATATATATATATATATATATATATATATATATATATATATATAACAGTCACTATTTTGAAATCTTGCTTATACCGTTCTGTTTTCTCTTTCGAAATATCTTCGCTTGCAACCTGTGGTTCGATACAGAACTGTCAGTACTTTTGTTAGTGAAATTAATAATCTAAAACATGATTGATAAGCATGAAACACAATAAACACTCACGCAAGGAGATGCATATATATATATATATATATATATATATATATATATATATATATATATATATATATATATATATATATATATATATATATATATATATATATATATATATATATATATATATATATATATATATATATATATATATATATATATATATATATATATATATATATATATATATATATATATATATATATATATATATATATATATATATATATATATATATATATATATATATATATATATATATATATATATATATATATATATATATATATATATATATT
>SEYY01010826.1:2500-15800 GCA_009176605.1 Armadillidium nasatum
TAATCTTATCTCAGATCGCCAGTATGGCTTTCGAAGAAACGCTCTACTGGTGATCTCCTTTCTCTGCTCTCTGACTCTTGGTCCTCCACTCTTCGGCATTTCGGTGAATCTTTCGCTGTTGCTCTGGACATAACGAAAGCTTTCGATAGAGTCTGGCACAAAGCTTTTATTTCCAAGCTTACCACTTTCGGAATCTATCCCTCTTTCTGTGACCTTCTCTCTAAATTCCTTTCCGGTCATTCTATAGCAGCTGTTGTAGACGGCCACCGTTCTTCCTTTAAATCAATTAATAGTGATATTCCTCAAAGATCTGTCCTATCCCCAACACTTTTCTACTTTTCATAAATGACCTTCTCTCTGTTACTTCATCTCCTATCCACTCCTATGCTGATGATTCTACCCTTCATTACTCTTTTCAATTTGAATGGCTCCCCTCACAACAACAGTTAATAGACGCAAGGAGGATTGCCTTGGAGCAACTAACCTCTGATCTATCTCGTATTTTAAATTGGGGCAGAGAAAACATGGTCGTTTTCAATGCCTCAAAAACTCAATTCCTCCATTTCTCTACTCGACACAATCTTCCACACAACTATGATATCTTCTTCGAAAACACTCAACTCAAACTTCATCTGTTCTTAATATTCTTGGTGTTTCTTTTTCTCGTGATCTTTCTTGGAAAGATCACATTACTTCTCTTTCTAAACAAGCTTCTAAGAGGTTGGGTGTTTTGAGGCGCCTTCAGTATTTCTTCACACCACCCCAGTTGCTTGCTCTGTATAGGGGTGTTGTTCGCCCCTGTATGGAGTATGCGTCACACATCTGGGGTGGTTCCACTCATACAGCTCTCCTGGAAAAGGTGGAGTCTAGAGCTTTTCGTCCTTATCAACTCTCCTGCTCTTCACTAATTCTCTCCAATCTCTTTCTGCCCGTCGAATTGTTGCGTCACTCTCTCTATACTATCGCTATTACAAAGGACACTGCTCTTCTGAACTCTCTCATCATATACCTCCTCCACTGAGAAGGGCTCGTGCGACTCGTCTTTCTACACAGTCTCATCCTTCTCTGTCCAATTCTCTGACCCCAGACTTAACCGCTATGCTCTGTCCTACATGTTCTCTACTGGTAAAGTCTGAAACACACTGCCTTCTTCTATTTTTTCAAATTCCAATGACTTACACACCTTCAAACGTTTTGTATCAGGTCACGTCAGCCTTTAATTTGACCAGGTTTCCGTTTTTCCCGCTAACTCTGGTGGAATTTAAATAGGCCTACTCGCCCTTTGCCCATTAGAGGCGAAATAAATAAATAAATAAAAAAATATTATATATATATATATATATATATATATATATATATATATATATATATATATATATATATATAATATATATATATAATATATATATACATATTATATATATATATATATATATATATATATATATATTATATATATATATATATATATATATATA
This sequence comes from Armadillidium nasatum, assembly GCA_009176605.1. Classification (NCBI taxonomy): domain Eukaryota; kingdom Metazoa; phylum Arthropoda; class Malacostraca; order Isopoda; family Armadillidiidae; genus Armadillidium; species Armadillidium nasatum. Next base: position 3,979 of record SEYY01010826.1, read on the forward strand.
TATATATATATATATATACATATATATATATATATATATATATTATATATATATATATATATATATATATATATATATATATATATATATATATATATATATATAATATATATATATATATATATATATATATATATATATATATATATATATATATATATATATATATATATATATATATATATATAATATATAATATATATAAATGTATATATATATATATATATAGTAGAACAAAACAAAGATGCAACATTTAAATTTAGTTTAATAGTTACAAGTTATATCGACAGTTATTATATGTTTCAGTATTACAATATTCAACGTTTCGATTTCTGCTGAAATCATTTTCAAGAACTGAAAAAACACAAAAATTATTAAGATAAACTGACAAATAAAATAAAACAAAAACATAACAAAAATAAGAAATATCTATAAATTATGAAATATATTCGTTATAAATAACATACACAGTCAACATGTATATAAAAAAAAAAACCGGAATGAAAACAAAAAATATAACTAAAATGTGAGAGTGACTGACTAATAACTAGAATGAAAGGAATTTTTTTTTTTTTTTTTTTTTTTAAAAGTTAAACAATAAAAAAAGGACATTCACATTCGTATACACATATATATAAAACACAAACATAATTATATACATATACATGCACAATATTATATATATATATATATATATATATATATATATATATATATATATATATATATATATATATATATATATATATATATATATATATATATATATATATATATATATATATATATATATATATATATGCACCATTTTTTAAAAATATGAGTGAGTATATATTCTTCCCTATTCACATTGTAAATCTGATTTATACTTAACAACTCTTTATCCATATACATATTAATGCTGAAAACAGTTATGAAAGATATGAAACACTATGCATGAATAATGATATCATTATCAAAATCTTAGATAAAACAATATCCTGAATTTTATTCTAAACCTAAAAAGTGAAGTGAAAAACACGGCAAATGTGAAAAGCATGTTTTATAATAGCAGAAATAAAAAATTTACTTATTATTTGCTACATTACATTTACATTTTCCAAAAAATTGAAGCATTTATAGCTCTACATATAGGTAACAGATGTTTTGATTTAAATTTGAGCATTATTTATATATATATATATATATATATATATATATATATATATATATATATATATATATATATATATATATATATATATATATATATATATATATATATATATATATATATATATATTATATTGATTATGGGAATAATCAATACCTCCCATTAAATAAATAGGTGAAAATATTTAGGATATATTTAGCTTCATTTTTTCCTCATAGATTGCAGTATATGTTATATATTGTAAAGTTCAATTTCTGTAAAGAAATGAACTTTGCTTATTTTCTTTTAAAAAAATATATCATGGGAAAAGTTTAAATTTATGAATGAAAATATTTTATTCATAAATTGAACTTCAAATAATTTTAATTAAGTAAAATATTGTTAAATTTTGATAATTGAGATTTCAATTTATGAAGAGGAATCAAGCTATCAAGATCAAAAGAGGATTCAAGATCAAACACAACTAATAGATGGATGCTGAATATTAGAAGAAGATTAAGATGTCCGATATAAAGAAATCTACGAAGAGCTCAAGAGATCATCTTAGAAGAAAGCAAGAGCCTATTATGGAACTCTTGACTGTAAAGTGAGAGTAACCTCTTACTATAAGGTAGAGGTAAATAATCCATTCTACAAGAGTTAAAGGATAGTTTTATCGAGAAGCGTATAAAGGAAAGTAACCATCAGGAATGTTGTGAACTCATCGTAACTTCCTCCGAAGAGAGAACCGGCCTCAAGCTACCTTTTTTATTATATAGTTATTAACGTTTTATTATATTAGCTAAAGATTATTTGAAGCTCCATCACATTAAATTATATGAACAATTAGTAAAAGCGTCTCATCATTATATAATTCTTCCTCAACTACTTTCAAAAATAGTTTAAAAGACTTATTCCTCAACTAACTTATACAATCCTTTTTACAAATGGTTAGGCAAAGCGGTGGGACGAAAACAACATCCATTATCCATTCGTTGTGATGAAACCAACAAACCATTGAGGTTGAAACTAACAAACCGTTGAGGATAAAAACAACAAAGAGATGTGATATGACAATAATAACGTCGAGATAGATCAGTAACAACGCGTTTGAGAAGAAGAAACCAATTTACTGAAACGAAAGAAGGCTACGACGTGTTTCCAGTATAGAACTCAACAACAAGGAAGACTTATTCAAAATTTTATTCATCTCTAAAAGTTCTTCCAATAACTTAAGCTAAATTAATTCTGGGAGAGAGATTCTATTATTCTTTCTATATAGTTATTTCTTCATTAGATTATCATAACTGCATTTTGTGAGGATAGAACACACCATGGAGATCTGTTGGATATTTTTGGTGAGGTCAGCTTAATAACCTGATCCATCATGGTAGGCTCCGCGGAAAAGTTTTCACGTGAACCTAGTTCAAATGGTTATGCCACCTTCGGGGGCGCACCATTGTGAAACCGCTCACAGTTGCTTACGCTCTGTGGTGACTACAATAGTGGGAGCTCCGTCACTATTGTACTCAGGGGTCGGGGAATGGTTTTCATAACCAGTTCCTTTGGTTGTTTTCACAGATGATATTTTGGGTGTTCTGGATTTTTTATATGCACTTATGATAATCTTTATTTTGTTCATCAATTTAATGTTTATGTTTATTCTCTCTCTCAGATTCATTTTTTTTTGGAACTTTGTATCAAATAACTTTTCTTCACTGATATATTTTTGAAGGGAGGTATGTAAAGTTCAATTTCTGTAAAGAAATGAACTTTGCCTTATTTTCTTTTAAATTAAAAAAAATATATCATGGGAAAAGTTTAAATTTATGAATGAAAATATTTTATTCATAAATTGAACTTCAAATAATTTTATTTAAGAAAAATATTGTTAAATTTTGATAATTGAGATTTCAATTTATGAAGAGGGATCAAGCGATCAAATTCAAAAGAGGATTCAAGATCAAACACAACTAATAGATGGATGCTGAATATTAGAAGAAGATTAAGATGTCCGATATAAAGAAATCTACGAAGAGCTCAAGAGATCATCTTAGAAGAAAGCAAGAGCCTATTATGGAACTCTCGACTGTAAAGTGAGAGTAACCTCTGACTATAAGGTAGAGGTAAATAATCCATTCTACAAGAGTTAAAGGATCGTTTTATCGAGAAGAGTATAAAGGAAAGTAACCATCAGGAATGTTGTGAACTCATCGTAACTTCCTCCGAAGAGAGAACCGGCCTCAAGCTACCTTTTTATTATATAGTTATTAACGTTTTATTATATTATTAGCTAAAGATTATTTGAAGCTCCATCACATTAAATTATATGGACAATTAGTAAAAGCGTCTCATCATTATATAATTCTTCCTCAACTACTTTCAAAAATAGTTTAAAAAACTTATTCCTCAACTACTTATACATTTTACAATATATATATATATATATATATATATATATAATATATATATATATATAATATATATATATATATATATATATATATATATATATATATATATATATATATATATATATATATATATATATATATATATATATATATATATATATATATATATATTATATATATATATATATATATATATATATATATATATATATATATATATATATATATATATTATATATATATATATATATATATATATATATATATATATATATATATATATATATATATATATATATATATATATATATATATATATATATATATATATATATATATATATATATATATATATATATATATATATATATATATATATATATATATATAATATATATATATATATATATATATATATATATATACAATATTTGGAAGAAATAATCATGATTTATTTATTTTCAAGATGGAAATTAAATTTCTATAAATGAAAGCAGTATTCAAAATCTTTCGTAAAATTTTTATGCTGATGACTCGTTGTTTGATATGGCTCCTTGTGCTTCCTTTGTTATAAAATCTGGTACCATATTATCATTTTTCTTTTCTCCTGGAGAAGGAAGATGAAGGGTTGCTTCTTTTGTAATTAAATTTGATGATGTTTCATCATCCATCTTTTCCTCTAAATTAGGATGATGAAAAGCTGGTTCTTTTATAATTAAATTTGACACAATTTCATCATCTTTCTTTTCTTCTGAAGGATGAGAATGAAGAGTTTCTTCTTTTGCAAATAATTTTGTCAAGGAATTCACAATCTTTCTTCTCTTCTAAATCAGGCTGATGGAACGTTGCTTCTTTTGTTATTACATTTAGGAATTTTTCATCATCCTTATTTTCCTCTAAATTAGAATGGTAAGTTGCTTCTTTTGTAAATAAATTTGGCAACGTTTCATCGTACTTTGTTTCCTCTAAAGAATGATTATGAAATGTTGCTTCGCTTGTTATAAAATTTGGTACTGTTTCATTATTCCTTTTTTTCTTCTAAAGAATTCTTGACATTTAAAAAGTTAATCTCATTTCTTCTGGCCTGGAGCTCGTTTTCGCAGAAAAAAATTTCCATTGAAATGTTGTCGAGAGATACTTGGTCCTCTTTTATATCTTCATTGGAATCGCTGTCAGATTCAATAACTGTCAACTTGACTTATCGAGTTAAAGAAGGAAGGAACATGAAGTGTGTTTTCTCCATTACTATCGCCTTCGCTGGTACAAAAATCGTTAGTGGATGAAATGTTTGTCATAATAGTCGTAACAGATGTTGATCTTTGTTTTGTTGGTTTAATCAATTTCGAATCTTGAGTTTTCTTGGTAGAAAACTGTACTGTATTTCGTTTCCTACTCTTTTTCGTTGAATTAGAATAAGAGTCATTTCCATCAGACTTCTTTCTCTGAGTAAGAGATGGAACAAACTTGCCTAATGTTGTAAAAAAACTTATTCTCAAAGTTTTCGCAGTTCTTAAAACCTTCGTTTTGTTTTCATCATTGAAACAAATTATCACAAAAATACCAAGTCCCCTAAGGCAATTAAAACCAACAGGTAAGTACCATAAATAATTGTACCATTCTCCTTGAGATCTTCCTCCATACATTGTTACCAGAGTACCAACAATTTCCATAAGCCAGGTGGTGCCAGACCAAAACACTAATTTCAAGGATTCAACCCATCTGCAAAATAAATAAATAAATAAATAAATAAACTAAAAGAAAATATATATATATATATATATATATATATATATATATATATATATATATATATATATATATATATATATATATATATATACACTTACGTATTCCTATTATGATGTTTCCTTAGGCCTGAAGGATTTGACGCAGGTTTTTTTGATGATTCTCCTTTTACTTTGCTTCGAATACTTTTTATTGAGTGAACTTGCTGTAAGTTTTCTGTAAGAAAAAAAATTAAGAAAACTCGTAAGTAAAAAGTTCAAAAATTGTTAGTATTCATAGTGATGACATTAGCGAAATCCTCTTCCTCATATGAGGATTCACCACAAAAATTTAAAAAACTAGGATAAGGAAAGAGTGATTAAGTCACGTGCTAGAAAGGTCTGGTTCTATCTCTTAATGAGGATCCTAGAGAGAAACTACAAAAAAATTTCCCCTCCTCGAATGAGACGTGAGAACTTTTAATTATATATATATATATATATATATATATATATATATATATATATATATATATATATATATATATATATATATATATATATATATATATATATATATATATATATATATATATAACAATAAAATTAAAACAACTATTAATATTAAAATATTAAGCTAAAATATGTTAAAATTTTAAAATATTAAACTGTAAAAATTTCAATAATATTGGCATTAAAACTTTACTTGGTTTATTTAAATGAATATATATATAATTAGCGCGCACGCGCATCAGTAGTAAAATTACGCGTCAGTAATATATTTTTAGGACAGTATTAATCTTGATTTTGTACGGAAAACATCTATTAAAATTATTGTGATAAACTTTAAAAGTTTAAACTATTTAAACATATTAATTAATTGTGTCTAGTTAATTTAATATTATTTATTATTGGAACTCATTAATAAAATAATATATCAAGATTTATTTCTTAATGAAAATTATAAAATTTAATTAATTAAAAGGTTATTAGTAGGCCTTATTAGTCTTACCTGGGGGTTTAATATTTCTGGCGCTGGGGTATTTAACTTACTGGTGGGTTGGTTAGAGTCTTTAACTTTAGCATTTAATTATAAAAGAATTTCAACTAAAGGTAAGAATTTAACTAAATTTGCCTTAGCAATATAAAATTCTTACAAAAATTAAGAAATAAATTATTGAATACTTGAAACTATTAATGGTTAAACTAGGCCCCAGGCTGATGAACTACATAATCTAAAGGCTAGTATTTAGCCTAGACTTACTTTAAAATTTTATACTAAGGCTTGGTATTGCCTTGCTTAAACTGTGATTTAAACTATTAATAGCCTAAGCTTATTTTTTTAAAACTTAAGCTTATAGCCTAAATTAAAATATTTAATTTAATATAACCTAACCTAGGTCCTTTATCATAATAAGACTGTGAATAGGTCTAACTTAAATATAATCTAACATCATTATAGTTATGGGCCTTACCTAATTAACATAGGTCTAAGATAGACTGAAGACTAGAATTACCATGGTTGGTTGTGATGATATTGAAACATCTAGTAAATATAAAACTCAGATTTCCAATATTTCTATGGAAAAGGATATAATAAAAGAACTATTACCATAGTTTTAAATAAATTAAATGTTTAAAGCTCAGGATAAATTAACTTCTTCATTTTTTAAAGTTTAATATGAAAAGATTTTAAAAGAAGTTGACCTAATTAAAATACATGATAGTGAAATATTAAATATTTTAGAGGATGAAAAGGTTGAAGAAATTGATTTTGATTTTTTTACAAAAGAAGTTGAGTCTCAAGTTGAATATCATTTTTCTTTGGAATTGTCTTTAGATGACTTTAGAGAATTTATTGAGGCTTCCTCAGCTGATAAACGTAACCTAAATAATGATAACCTAAATTCAACAAATCAGTTTTTACAAACCTTAAATAATTTTAATATTAATGAACCTAAGCCACCACCCTTAGAATGTGACTCTTTTGAAGGTTCAAGTAAAGATCAATTTGAATTTTATACATTTTTGACATAATTTAATACTATTATAGATTCTAAAGCTTATTCAAATAAAGTAAAGTTGTCATATCTGCATTAGTGATGGCATCCGCATCCGCACAAAAATCAACATCCGCATCCGCATCCGCATCTTCGAAAATTCAACATCCGCATCCGCATCCACATCCGCATCCGCACTTTCAAAAATTCAACATCCGCATCCGCATCCGCATCCGCACATCCGCACTTCAAAATTCGACATCCGCATCCGAACATCCGCATCCGCATCCGCAAATTAGAAAATATGACATCCGATCCATCACTTATATATATATATATATATATATTATATATATATATATATATATATATATATATATATATATATATATATATATATATATATATATATATATATATATATATTCGAATTGTAGATCAAGAGTGAGGGTGAAGAGAGAACTATCGGATTGGTTTAGCATAGGAGTGGGATTGAGACAGGGGTTTGTAATATCTCCATTTTATTTAATTTATTGATGAACGGTTTACTTAGAAAAATAGAGAGAGAAGGGAAGAGTATTACGTTGAGAAATATGGAGGGTGAATGTAAAGTGAATGTTTTACTTTTTGCAGATGATGCGGAATGTGTTGGTGGCAGAATCTGGAGAAAAGATGAGAATACTTGTGAGAGAGTTTGAAGGGAAATGTGCAAACACGAGATTGAAATTCAATCCAGCGAAGAATAAAGTTATGAGGATTGGAGGTGGGGATGAGGAAATGTGGAGGGAAGAATTGGTTTGTAGAAGTGTGAGAATGGAAACTTGAGGAGGTGAATGAATTCAAATATCTAGTAAAGTTGGGTGGAAGGTAAGGGCGGGACGGAAAAAGGAATAAAGAACAGAGTGGTAGAAAGAATGAAAGTATTGGGGGGACTAAGAAAAGTATGGAAGAGAGGAAAAATTTCGAAAGAAATAAAGATAAGAATGTTTGAATGTATGTGTTCACCTTCTGTATTGTATGTGTGTGAAACATAGACGATAAGTGCTCGGTCGAGAAAAAGTTTCAATGTCTTTGAGATGAAAGATTTGAGAGCGATATATAAATTGAGAAGGATTGATAGAATTAGAAATGAAAGAATAAGGGAGATGTGTAAATGGAAGAAGGGTGAAATTGATAGAGAGAAGGAGGATGTGCTAAAATGGTTTGGACATATGTGAAGAATGAAAGAGAACAGAATGGTTGGCAAGGTACGTAGATCCGATGTAGATAGGGGAAGGGTAGGAAGAGGGGAAGGCCGAAGTGGAGATGGATGGATGGAGTGAGAGTGATTTTGATGGAAGGAATTTGAGTTTAGACTAGGGTAGAAGATTTGTGGAGACAGAGATGGAGGGAGGTGGTGAAAGCGTGGAAAGGTAAGAATAGTTATGTTTGTAAGGGAATTGTGGCGGGCACCACCTAACGAAAGTGGGAAAGGTGATTGTGAAATATATATATATATATATATATATATATATATATATATATATATATATATATATATATATATATATATATATATATATATATATATATATATAATTAACATCCGCATCCGCATCCGCATCCTCATCAAAATTAACATCCGCATCCGCATCCGCATCCGAACTTTTTGAAAATTCAAAATCCGCATCCGCATCCGCATCCGCACTTTCGAAAATTCAACATCCGCATCCGCATCCGCATCTGCACTTTCGAAAATTCAACATCCGCATCCGCACTTCTCCAAAATTCAACATCCGCATCCGCATCCGCATCCGCAAATTGGAAAATATGACATCCGATCCATCACTAATCTGCATACATATTTAAAAGGGTATGCTCTTAAATTAATAAGACATCTTCAATAAAAGATGAAAACTATCCAATAGCTATTGACTTATTGAAAGAACAATTTTTAGATGTACAGTCGTCAACAGAAGTTCGTTCCTATTAGGCTGGAAATAAATATTTATATAAAATGGAAATCATTTCATAAAAGCTCTATTTTGAATAAAAAGAAAATAAAAACATTGAGCGGGGCTTAATTGAACTGTGATTGGCTGAAGCTGACATAATCCCCATTTTATATAAATATTTCTTTCCAGCTTAATAGGAACGAACTTCTGTTGTCGACCGTACCTTATATTATTGATGAAATTTATAAAAGGTTAATAAATAGTAAACCTCCTCAAGAATATGATCCAGACTTTATTGGATTGAAATCGTACATTAATGACATTCGAACATTTGTTTATGATTTAAAAACATACAATATTGAATTTATGATTGAAGGGTCTGCTGGAAATTCACTTTTGAGTCACATAGTTTTTAATAAATTACCTATAGTTTTTAAAAAGGAATTGATTCACAAAGTTGGTAATAATTATCCTTCTCTTAATGATTTGTTTACCAATTATATAGAAGTTGTGAGAACTCTTACTAAAGTTTCTTCACCAAAGCATGAAAAACCAAAATCTAGCTTTAAAAGTAATAATAAGCAAACTGTTTCTGAAAATAGTACACTTCAAAATTTTAAAACTCAATTTTCTCAGATAACTGATAGCACTTCTTCTAGTCATGCTAACAAAACCAATGTGAATCCTATTAATAAAAAGACTAATAATAAACCTTGTAGATTTTGTCAGATATCTGGACATTCAATGTTCATGTGCAATAAATATATTACACTTGAGCAAAGACAAAAAAGGGCTAGAGAATTGAATTTATGTCCTCTGTGTCTCGGGTGTTGGTCATGATGAAAACAGTTGCTTTGGTAAAAATGATAAGTTGAAATATACCTGCTTTCAATGTAATTCTCGTATACACATAGCTGGCTTCGTGATCAAGCTAATAATAAAGTTAAGGATAAAGATTTAGTTAATTGTCTATGCATTAGCTTTAATCAGAGATCTGACAATGTATATTTACTCCCAACTTTAACTTTAGAAGTCATACGAGGTAACAAGGTAAAGACAGTTCGCTGTCTAGTCGATTCAGGTTCACAGAGGTCATACATATGTGAGAATATAGCTAAGCAGTTGTGTACTAATTACAATGACCAAAAGGATATTAACTTTGACATCCAAACGTTTATAGGAATTGGTCAGAGAAACTTTAAACAAATTACTTTAGGTTTAAAACTGGAAAATCAAAATATTATTACTATGCCTTTATTGGTAGATAAAGATCTTAAACTAAAGTATGAAGTAAATGGTTTAGAATATGCTTTAGATAATTTAAAGAAAAGATATAATTTAGCAGATTCCTCATTTTATAATGGCTTAAATAAATCTGTTTTTGAAATTGATGCACTACTGGGTGTAGATGTTTTACAGTTTCTTCCCTCTTTTGAATTAACTACTTGTATGAATGGTAGTTGTTTTTTAATAAATAAGAAAATCTTACCATTTGGAAATATTGAACATTTTTTAAATACAGATCAGTTATCTAATCTATATAAACAAAATAATAGTAAATGTAAAAGTCCATGTGACAATGATGTAAATAATATTAATAGTCCTTGTATTAATGAAACTATTATTAATTCAATAATTTCTCCTTTAAAAACTTATTTTAATCCAATAGAGAAAATATTAACTGATACAGATGTTGATAATGGCCTGGAAAATCTATTCTCTTTTGAATCTATGGGCATATCATCATCAGACCAGGACATGACAGATTATGATGTTGAGATGGTAAAGAAATTTAAAGAAAATATTGAATTTAAAGATGGTAAATACTATGTTAAATTACCATGGATAGAAGATAAAATTAATTTAGTGCCCTCAAACTTTAAAGTAGCACTTGCTGTTTTAAATAAAGTAACTACCTATCTTAAAAATAATAACTTAATGAAAGCATATGATGATGTCTTTCAAAAACAATTAAATGAGGATATATTAGAGCAAATCTCTGTAAAACCTCACCAAATAAATGATTATGTTTATGTTCCTCACCGCCCTGTGATCAGAAGTGATCCACAGGTAACAACTAAAATTCGTCCTGTACTGAACTGTTCTTTAAAAGTGAATAAATTATCCCCATCTCTTAATGAAGCTTCATATACTGGTTTAGATTTGATGACTTCACTTTTAAAACTTTTATTTATCTTTAGGACTAACAACTATTTTGTATTGAGTGATGTGAAACAAGCTTTTCTAATGATAAGATTGAGGGATGAGTTTGATAAAAACAAATTTTGCTCTATTATGGGAAAAAGATGGTCAACTTGTCACATATAGGTATAAAACTATAGTCTTTGGATATACCACCTCACCCTTTATCCTTCATTATGTGATGGCACATCATGCAGCAAAATTTCCTAATGATAAATGTACTCAAATTTTAAGCTCTAATTTTTATTGTGATAATTTAATCTTTACTGGTAATGATGTCTCTGAGTTAACATCTTTGTATAAATTGACATATGATAGAATGGCTATGGGGGGATTTATTTTGAAGGTCATGGAATTCAAATAGTTCAGAACTCAGAAATGTCATGCAGCAGGATGATAGATTAGTAGAACATAGT
>SEYY01010827.1:0-28549 GCA_009176605.1 Armadillidium nasatum
TTATATATATATATATATATATATATATATATATATATATATATTGTAACGGTATAAAGACTTGGTTGGTTTTAAATATTTAGTTGTTCATTTCGCGGAGTGTTTAGAAACTGCTCCGATTTGATTCCCGTAAGACGTCCTGAACATTATTGGATTGTATTTGAAAAGTTTAAAGTATTTTTATTAAGTCAAATAAACTTATTTCAACTTGTGTGTTGCTTCGAAAAGAGGCAACTAGGTTTGGAACTAGGTTTGGAAGGTTTGGAACAAGGCTTGGAGCTGAGCTTGGATCAAATTTGGCCCTTCTTGTATATTGGCCTATTATTTCATCTTTATATTAATTATTCATTTGAGCACTCTTTCCTCTCATGTAAATAAATTTGGAAAAACTCTTCAGTTCGTCTTCATTTCACCAGAAACCATAATAGTGGCATCCCCCTTTTACTAACCAGGCCTGCTCTTAGGGAACTGAACAATTTTGAAGACATCGATTAATATGAATCAAGAATTTGTTTTGCAGTCTGGAACTGAAGAGAGGAAGACGGAAAATATGAATTTGGAACACTGGGAAACGAAGGTGAGGAGTTTTCTTGCCGAGATTTCATCTATTGAGGTACTGGAAGAGAGGAGGGGTGTGGCTCAGTTCCTGCTCCGAGGGATTCTTGAAGAACATTCAGCTCTTGTGGAACCAGTGGTTGAAGAATTAAGGACGGCTCATCATCCTGAACGAATGAGAAGAAATAAATCTAGTACGTCACAATCCTTCAGACGAATCTTCAGATGATTATGTATCAAGAAAAAAGAAATCGCACAAACATAAGAAAATAAGAATTTTATACCCTGCTGCCAGAATCGTCAAGCCCCTTCCATTTATTTTGAGTGAAGGTCGGCATATTGAAGAATTTTTGAAAGAATTTGAGGACTATGCTTCACAAAATTGTGGAACAGACAAGAGAAAATGGTTAATTGAGCTCAATGGTCTGATGAAAGGCTCAGCTCTTGCAACTTTTAAAGCACTTAATGCAGGAAAGATACCATATGAAAAAGTAGTGGAGAGACTTAAGCAATGGTATGAGGAACGAGTGAAGGACAAACGCGAAGATGGATTGGCAAGCTTTTCTAGGGCGAAATTGAAGAATGGAGAATCACCATATTTGTTCGCACTGAGACTGGAATCACTGGCAGACGAAGTGAAATTGGGCAACCGCAGTGAGGTTGAGGATATTCTGGTTCAGAAATTTTTAGATGAAGTACCAAAGACATTACGAAAGAGGATTAAAGAGAGAATAAATTATAAGCAAAGGATGGGTTACGGAAAAGATCAGACTATTTGGAACATCATAAGAGAAATGCTGGCTGATGAAGAAAGCAGTGATGATAATTTGGATGCAAGTTATGGATACAAAGCACAACCCTCCCCTACTCCGATCGATGTTTATTGGGGAGAGGAGATTTCTGGAAGCAGATCAGAAACGCCAAGAATGAAACGTTATAGTGACGTCGTAAAGGCTCAACATGGAATAAGACCCAATATGCCAATGGTTAATACCGATAATAGAAGCCAGTCTCAACCTTTAGGCTTGTGAATTTTGTAAAAGACCTAGACACACTTTTGAAACGTGTAGAAGGAGGCTAGGTTTATGCTTGATTTGTGGGAGCGATAAACATTTAATGAGAAATTGTCCGGATCGTCGTCCCCAAGGGTAATGCAGAATATGTAGAATCCAAGAAATGTTATAAATGTGGGAAGACTGGTCATATACGCCCAAATTGTCCAGAAGGAAATGAGAGGGAATTCGTAACAATGGATACTCTCGTGTCTTGGAAATCAGATATCATGGGAGCAATAAGGTCAATGTGGTCGGAAGATCAGCATGGGAGAGAGAGAGGGTTCGAGGTCCAAGGAGGTGCTACGGCTCTTGAACCCTCATGCTTTAAACTTCGCGGCTCCGAATCAACAGGGGGGAGTTCGGAGCTCTTAAAAGACCCCCTTATAGGGGAACCACCAAAAGAGCAAAGAGTACGTCGAGTCAAGTTCACAGTTGATAAAAGTGAGGACAATTGTTACCCAAGTGGAGAAGCTGATCTAGTGGACCCTCCAGAAGTAATTGAACGTGACGATGAAAGCGATCATGGATGTGGTTTCGGCAATTGTGTCCCAGAGGAAGAACAAGTGAATGGTTCTGGCGGTTTGAGACAAGTGTCAGTAATCATGAATGGTAGTTCTGATATTTCAGCTGTGGTGTACAATCTTGTGAATGAACCAAGGGTATTGGTTGAAGCAAAACCATTGATGAAGATACAAGTTGAGGTAGAGGGCTCAAAATTTGAAGCAATAATAGACACGGGCGCTCAGTGTGGAATTGTGGAAGAAAGTGTGGTAAAAAAACTTAAGATGAACTACGACTCTGAAAACAAAGCAGTAATTAGAGGCCTAGGTGAAAAGAACATCATTCAGACAAGCGGAACAGTTTATTTACCATTGAAAATCCATGGAATACAGTGTAAACCGGTATCATTCAGCGTAATGCCGAAATCAAATTGCCAAATCATATTGGGTACTAACTTCTTTATTGAAAATAAAATGGTAATTGACGTTGCAAATGCAAGACTAACATGGAAATATGAAAACGGATCCTGCTGTCACGTGTGTTTAAGAGAAAATGGGTTAAAATGTACCAGGATCATTGAAAATATGGCGTGCTTTGCAACTCAGAACATCGGTATAAAGGGAAATGTTTTGAGTAAGATACCAGTGATGGTAAATCATCCGGAGTGGCTTGGAAATTGCACAGATTGCAGACAAGATCTTGAAACCATTGTATTGGAAAGTGAAGAAAAGAGCAAGCGATTGCTTGGTAAAATAAAAGTTTGGGAAGGAATAATAAGTACTAAAGATTTATCAGTAATGGTATCGAATGCGGATATACTGAATGAATCAGTCAAGAAAAACGAGAAACTTGGAGAGTTGTCAACTATGTTAGGTCCAGATGAACCCTTGCATATTTTAATACAAGAATCAAGAGAGGAAAATCATTCTGATGAACGGAGAGAATGGTCAAAAGAAGTGCTTCAGCAAGAAATTGAACTAGGTGAAGTGTTTTCAAATGAGGAAAGAAATCAGATCTTTGATCTTTTATGGAAAAGAGAGAAGGTTTTCAGTGTTGACGAGTATGATATGGGTAGAACATCTCTGACTTCCCACAGGATTGAACTATACGATGATACACCGATTCAACAGAGGACCAGAAGATTTCCTCAAAACATTGCGGAAGAAATCGAAAAACAGTGCAATGAACTTATGCTTCTTGATATTATTGAACCAAGTACATTCTCCTTGGAATTCGCCAATTGTACCCATCAGGAAAAAGGACGGATCAATAAGATTGTGTATTGATTACAGAAAATTAAATAAGGTAACCAAGCCACAGCGTTTTCCCTTACCAAATTTGAATGACACAGTATTCAGTTTACATGGTAGCCGGTTTTTCACTTGTCTCGACTTAGTGAAGGGATATTACCAGATGGATTTGGACCCAAGTTGCAGAGAGTATACGGCCTTCTCAACATCACACCAGCACTATCAGTTTTGCCGCTTAAGTTTTGGCCTTGTCAATGCTCCTGCCGCTTTCCAGAGGGAAATGGAGGAAGTGTTAAAGGGGTTCACAAAGAGCAAGGTAATGATTTATATTGACGATATTTTGATTATAGAAGAGAATTTTCAGAAGCATTATGAATTAGTAGATAAAGTCTTGGCAACCCTTGAAAATGCAGGGATGAAGATAAAACCAGCAAAGTGTCAGTGGTTTAGGGAAGAAGTCAAATTTCTGGGACATATTGTGAACAGATCAGGACTGAAAAAGGCTCCAGAGTATGTTGAAAAAGTTTTAGATTTTCCTTTGCCTCAAACTGTTCGTCAGTTACGTGAATTTCTGGGACTAGTGAATTTCCAAAGAAAGTTCATTCCTCACTGTTCAATGAAAGCTGCTCCGTTATCGAAGCTGACTGGCGGCAAAGCGAGGGAAAAGGTGGATTGGACAAACGAAATGAAGGAGGCCTTTGAAGCACTCAAGAATGACATGGCAAAAAACATCGAATTGGCATTCCCAGATTTTCGGGAATCAGCAAACAGATTAGAACTCTTTGTTGACGCATCGGGAACTGGAGCAGGTGCGTGTCTAACCCAGAGGCAGGGTGAGGATGAGAGAATAATATCTTTTGCCTCAATGACTTTTTCACCAGCACAAAGACGTTATTCGACTATTGAAAGAGAATTAGTGGGTTTACGCTGTGGGATTAAAACCTTTAGAGTGTTTTTGTATGGTTCCCCTTTTGTTCTACATACGGATCACAAACCGCTGTTATTTTTGCACAACATGAGAATGGTCGACAGCAGATTAGCTCGTACTCTAGAGGACATATCGGAATACAATTTTGAAATTCGTTATTGCCCGGGAAATAAGAACATTCTGGCAGATGCCCTTTCCAGAGTTGCAGGAAATTTTGAAGAGGAGACTGTTCAGTCGGAACATGTAAATCAAATTCCAGAAGGATTCACCCTTGTAAAGGAAGCAAGAGGAGGTGGAGATTCTCTCTTTGAGAGTTTGTGGATTCTTTTGAAGGATTTGCCCTTAAGAAGAGGAATTGAATTTCCAAAGACTGCACAAGGAATGAGAGAAATTATAATAGATGAATTGATATTGAACGTCAAAAAGTATAGACCGTGTAGTAGCGCAAAAGATGTTAAGTGCTTAAAATCGATGAGACTCCCTGGAGTGTTTCCAGTAACTGAAGCAATCTTGGCAGCAAGCAGTATTTTTTACATTCGGATTTGTGTGCATTATGGACAAAAGTTTCCTGTGGTTTATATAGCTGATAAAAGAATACCGGATCATTCTTGGAATTATGTACACCTGCAATGTGTATCTGGAATACACTATAACCCTCTACAGAAGGAGACCTCTGATGGCAGACTTGAACGGAACCCGGTGGAAGAAATCATTCGTGAGGAGGAAATGGTGGAGTTTGCAGATGATGGGGAAGGAGTGGAAGCCTTGGAAGATCTCGAAGCCAACATGTTTTTTAAGGATACATCACAGGAAGTGGCCGCTGATACGCTCACTTGTGGTCATAAGGGAAATGAAATATCATGGACATGGTTGAAAGTTGGAGACATTAGATTTTGCGCTCTTCTTGACACTGGGGCTATGGTGAGCTTAATAGAAGAATCGGTTGCCAGGAAAATCGAAGACATTCATAAGCTACAGATGCTTGCCGATTCATGTAGCATTTCACTTCAGGGAATAGGTAATGGTGCTATTTTAGCAAAGAAGATAGTTGAGATCAAAATATCTGTAGGAAAAAAAGAAGTTAGCTTCCCATTTGTGGTAGTACCAGATAGATCGATCCCCTTTTGTTGCTTACTGGGCATCAATTAATTGATCTCAATAGGGACCTGTTAGATTTCAGCAGAGCTGAATTATCAAGTTCAATGGGAGCATTCAGCATGGTGGTGAAAGTACTTTATGATGCCACAGAAGAACCAGAAGAAGAAAACTGTGATGAGCGTGTGGAAAGTTTAAGTCATCAAATTTTGGATAAGAACAGGCTATTGATAGTTCAGAAATCTGATAAAACGCTAAAAGCAATAAAGAAACACTTTAGTAAGTTATCTTTTTCAACGAAATTGATTCCGAAGGAGTACAGAAGATATACGAAATCTTTGGTGGTTAAGGACGAGGTCCTTTGGTTTAGAAAGGCAGGAGCTTTTGTGGGAGTTGTCCCATTTAAAGTTCTGGTGCATTTAGCTGTTACCTTTCATGAAGAATTGGCTCATCTAGGAAAGCATAAGTTGAATGAAGCATTGGCTTCAAGAGTTTGGAATCCATCTCTGAATAAAGTGGTAAATGACGTTTGTGTCACATGTGAGAGGTGTCAGTTATTCAAGAGTGGCCATCAAATGTATTCACCTCCAATTATTAAGATTGAAACTAGAAAGCCTTATGAACTCGTGGCCATTGACAGCGTGAACTTTCCAAAGAGCAAGAGGGGTAATATTGGATGTCTTGTTGCCTTGGACCATTTTAGTAAGTGGTTGTTTATTGAACCTATAAAAGACAAGAGAGGATCTACTATTGCAAGAACTTTTGAAGAGAAATTCTTACCGATGATGATTTGGGTCCCTCAGACAGTATTATCAGACAATGTAAGTGAATTCCAATCTGTGGAATTTAGAGATGTATTAAAAAGATATAATATTGCCCACGTATTTACCAGTCCATATAAATCATCAAGTAATGGGTTGGTGGAAAGAGTCAACAGAACTGTTGGAGAGTTACTTCGAAGTTTGCTTACGTGAGAGTGTGAATGGGACCAGATTCTTCAGAGAATGAGGGTGATTTATAACAACACATTGCACTCACAAACTGGGAAATCGCCTGCAGATGCTTTGTTGGTGGACAGTCACGAAAGAGGTGGAACTTTACCAGTGACTACTGTGGAACGGTCAGTATGGAAGGAAGGACACCCGAAATTCCAGTCCTTCAAAATAAATCAACTAGTTGTCCGGAAGATAATTTCTCAAGACAAGAGCAATGTAAGGAAATTTACTCAGAGGTTTACAGGACCTTACACTGTTAGCAAAGCTTTTGATAATGGGGTAACTTATGAAATTGTCCTGCTTTCTGACGACACCAAGAGATTCAGGGTCCATCATGAGCATTTGAAAGCCTGGAACACTAGACCACGTTACTTGTCCTCGTACTTTGAAAAGAGGACCAACAAATGCGGGAGTGTTGAAGAAAGTGTAAATCCGAAGAAAAGGCTTTACTTTTCTGGTGACAAGGAGAGTATCGACCTCCAAGAATCGGGTGAAGACGCTTTATTAAACATACCTTCCTTCGAAATAGAGATTGAAGAACCTTGTGTGCACTGCCTAATGGAAAAGTACCAAATTAGAAAGAGGAAATCGAGCAAATCTGTGTCTACACAAACGGAACGAAGGACCATGTCAAGCTGTAGTGTACAAACTGAGAAGGGGGAGGAGATTCCAATAGAACGTGATAAAAGCTATGAAATCATCACAGGAGATCTCTGGGAGTCTGTTTCGGGGGTGTTTTCAGGAGAAGTGGTTTCATCGAACGAAGTGTTCCGTCCTGGAAATGACATTCAAGACCAGGAAAATAGTGATCAATTGTCAATTGAAGAATTACATCAAAGGTTGATATCCCACAATATAATATATGAATCTAAGGGTAGTGGAAAATGGCTTGACTCGTCATTGATCCTTTACAAAGAAAATGCAACGCCAAAAAAAGAAAACAACGGGACATTGCAGGAGAACGCAGAAGGAACACCATCTTCTATTTCAAGAGTGCGAACAAGATCACGAGGAGGAGTTAAAACACTTCCACACGTTCAGAAAAAAATCTTAGAGTATAAGAAGGGTCGTTATAATAGAAAACATAAGTCGTAAAAATGTATTTTTTTGAAATAAAGTATTCCTGTTCAAATCATTGTTAGAGAATTTTGATTACTTTGTTTAATGTATTAAGAGAATGTAAAATAAGTACAATTGTACAAAAAAAAATTTTTGGTCATTTTAGGCAGTCTTGATGTTTTTTTAAAAAAAGTTTTCTAAAGTTATTGTGCACTTTCGAAAACTTGAGGGGGGGGGGGGTAATGTAACGGTATAAAGACTTGGTTGGTTTTAAATATTAGTTGTTCATTTCGCGGAGTGTTTAGAAACTGCTCCGATTTGATTCCCGTAAGACGTCCTGAACATTATTGGATTGTATTTGAAAAGTTTAAAGTATTTTTAAGAGTTTAAGTCAAATAAACTTATTTCAACTTGTGTGTTGCCTCGAAAAGAGGCAACTAGGTTTGGAACTAGGTTTGGAAATAGGTTTGGAACAAGGCTTGGAGCTGAGCTTGGATCAAATTTGGCCCCTTCTTGTATATTGGCCTATTATTTCATCTTTATATTAATTATTCATTTGAGCACCCTTTCCTCTCTTGTAAATAAATTTGGAAAAACTCTTCAGTTCGTCTTCATTTCACCAGAAACCATAATATATATATATATATATATATATATATATATATATATATATATATATATATATATATATATATATATATATATATATATATATATATATATATATATATATATATATATATATATATATATATATATATATATATATATATATATATATATATATATATATATATATATATATATATATATATATATATATATATATATATATATATATATATATATATATATATATATATATATATATATATATATATATATATATATATATATATATATATATATATATATATATATATATATATATATATATATATATATATATATATATATATATATATATATATATATATATATATATATATATATATATATATATATATATATATACACTCTGTATATGCAGCCTTACGGGATATAAAGGTTACCCACCCCTGGAATAGATCCTAAATGAATGTATATTCTTTTCTTGTTTTTTTTTTTTTTTTTTTTTTTTTTTTTATTTCTCCTCTGGTGGGCAAAGGCCAGAGGCCTACCATTGTTCCACCAGAGTTGGGAGGAAAGTTCGGAAACATGGTCAAATTAAAGGCCGACATGACCTGATACACGGCGTTTAAAGGTGCTTAAGTCATAGGTAGTTGGGAAAATAGATGAAGGAAGTGTGTTCCAGACTTTACCAGTAGAGTAAATGTAAGATTGAGCATAGAGGTTAAGTCTGGGGTCAGAGAGTTGGACAGAGAAAGGATGAGACTGTGTAGAAAGACGAGTCGCACGAGCCCTTCTTAATGGAGGAGGTATGCGACGAGAGAGTTCAGAAGAGCAGTGTCCATTGTAATAGCGATAGTAGAGAGAGAGTGACGCAACATTTCGACGGGCAGAAAGAGATTGGAGAGAATTAGTGAGAGCAGGAGAATTGATAAGGCGAAAAGCTCTAGACTCCACCTTTTCCAGGAGAGCTGTGTGTGTGGAACCACCCCAGATGTGTGACGCATACTCCATACAGGGGCGAACAACACCCCTATACAGAGCAAGCAACTGGGGTGGTGTGAAGAAATACTGAAGGCGCCTCAGAACACCCAACCTCTTAGAAGCTTGTTTAGAAAGAGAGGTAATGTGATCTTTCCAAGAAAGATCACGAGAAAAAGAAACACCTAGAATATTGAAGGAGAGATGAAGGTTTGAGTTGCGTGTTTTCGAAGAAGATATCGTAGTTGTGTGGAAGATTGTGTCGAGTAGAGAGATGGAGGAATTGAGTTTTTGAGGCATTGAAAACGACCATGTTTTCTTTGCCCCAATTGGAAATGAGAGATAGATCAGAGGTTAGTTGCTCCAAGGCCACCCTCCTTGCCTCTATTAACTGTTGCTGGGAGGGGCGTCTTTCAAAATGAAAAGAGTAATGAAAGGGTGGAGTCATCAGCATAGGAGTGGATAGGAGATGAAGTAATAGAGAGAAGGTCATTAATGAAAAACAGAAAAAGTGTTGGGGATAGGACAGATCCTTGAGGAACACCACTATTAATAGATTTATAGGATGAACGGTGGCCGTCTACAACAGCTGCTATAGAACGACCCGAAAGGAAATCAGAGAGAAGGTCACAGAGAGAAGGATAGATTCCGAAAGAGGGAAGTTTGGAAATCAAAGCTTTGTGCCAGACTCTATCGAAAGCTTTCGATATGTCCAGCGCTACAGCAAAAGATTCACCGAAATGCCGAAGAGCGGAGGACCAAGAGTCAGAGAGAAGGGAAAGAAGATCACCAGTAGAGCGTTTCTTTCGAAAGCCATACTGGCGATCTGAGATAAGATTAGAAGAATTGAGATGTTTCCAAATCTTCCTGTTAAGGATAGATTCGAAAACTTTAGAAAGAACGGAGGTTAAAGAAATAGGACGATAGTTAGAGGGCTGAGAGGGGTCCCCCTTCTTCGGCACAGGCTGAATGAGCGCACGTTTCCAGCAAGAAGGGAAGGTTGAAGTAGAAAGACATAGACGAAATAGTTTACCAAGGCAGGGTGCAAGCTCGGAAACACCAGTTTTGAGAACCACAGGAGGGATACCATCAGGACCGTACGCCTTCTTAGTGTTAAGCTCAGAGAGAGCAGAAGTGACGTCTTTAGAAGAAATTATAATTTTAGGCATAAATGAGTTAGAGGGGGTTGAAGGAGTAGGAACAGCTCCGGAATCGTCTAAGGTTGAATTTAAGGCAAAAGTTTGAGCAAAGAGTTCAGCTTTAGAGGAAGGCAAAACGGCAGTTGTACCGTCAGAAGATACTAGAGGAGGGAAAGAGGAAGAAGCAAAGTTAGAGTTGACATTTTTTGCAAAATGCCAGAAAGGGCGAGAGGAAGAGGAGCCAGAAAGATTATTGCATTTGCGACGGAGAAAAGAGTTTTTAGTATCTCGAAGAATAGATTTTGCACGATTCCGGGATGAAATATAAGTTGCATGAGATTCTGGAGTTTGAAGACGACGGTAGTCCCTGAAGGCAGCATCCCTGCGGCGGATAGCACGAGAACAAGCAGAGTTAAACCAAGGTTTATTAGGTTTAGTGGAAGGGAAAGAATATGGAATGTACGCCTCCATGCCAGAGAGAATCACCTCAGTTATGCGCTCAGCGCACTCCGAGGGACCCCTCCCACGGAAACAGTAATCATTCCATGGAAAATCAGAAAAGTACGACCGCAAGTCAGACCAGTTAGTGGCACCGAAATGCCAGAAACGTCTCCTCGCCGATGGCGGGGGCCGTTCTTGCGGAAGACTTGAAGAGACAGGACAAGATACGGAGATAAGAAGATGATCGGATGAACCCAGAAGGAGGAAAGAGTTTAACAGTATAAGGAGAAGGATTAGAAGTTAGAAAAAGGTCTAGAATGTTGGGTTCATCACCAAGACGGTCAGGGATACGGGTAGGGAGTTGCACCAACTGCTCAAGGTTGTTGTGGATAGAAAATTGGAAGGCGAGTTCACCAGCTGGATCTTGAGAACTAGATGAAAGCCATTGGCGGTGGTGAACATTGAAATCACCTAAAATGATGATTTCAGAGAAAGGAGAAGAAGAAAGAATGTGTTCTATTTTGGAGTTAAGATAGTCGAAGAATTTTGGATAGTCTGTAGAGTTAGGGGATAAGTAGACAGAACAAATGAATTTAGTCGTAGAATTGCAAGAAAGTTTGAGCCATAAAGTTGAGAATTCAGAAGACTCCAAATTAGAGACACGAGAACAGACAACATCGTTGCGCACATATGCGCAACATCCGCCTTTGGCTGAAAATTGAGGATAGAGACAGTAGGAGGAAACAGAGTAGGGTTTGCTGTCAGAGCACCCAGACACCTGAGTTTCAGTTAAGAACAAGAGATGAGGTCTAGAAGAAGAGAGGTGGTGTTCGACAAAGTGAAGATTAGAAAAAAGACCGCGAATGTTGCAGAAATTAATGAAAAACGAAGACCGTGCACCAGGGCAAGCCGGCATAGGAATTCATGCAACTAAACTAACAAGGAGTAAAAACTAGGGAAGCAGTAACAAGGTTAAAAAGGCAACGCACGATATTTCGGAGCTCGGACCTGAAACTCCCTTATCAAGATTGAATTGAAGAGAGAGAGAGTAAAAAGTCAGAGATTGAATATAAATGATGTTTTCCTATGTTTAGTAAACGGGTGCGTCACGTACAAACTAACGAAATCAAAGAAAAAACACATGGCGCATGCGCGTAATAAAGTCCAAACTCACTGATTCATTAACATGCGCATCCACCCAAGCAAGGCACACACATCGGCAAATAACTTACACATCCTCATACACTCAGATACATATGCATATCTGAGTGTGCGGGCTTCCTTAGTTGTTTGTCGATGTGTGTGTTCCTCGTTTGGGTGGATGTTCATGTTAGTATATCAGTGTGTTTGGACTCCATTGCGTTCTGCTATCTGTGTCTTTTCAAAGATTTAGTTAGTTTGTACGTTACGACCCTGTTTCTTTTACATAGGCAAACATCAATTGTATTCACTCTTAGATTCTTTTTCTTCAAATAGAACTTGATAAGGGAGCTTCAGTTTCGAGCTCCGAAATATTGAGCGTTTACGTTTTAACCTTGTATCTTTTTCCCACGTTTTTAGTTCCATGTTAAGTACTTCATACTGTTTTACTTTTTATTGTTTTATCTATGTGGTCTAAAATAAAGTTTACTATGTCATCAGAGTGCAAGTGTATTTAGTACTCTATAATGTATTTAAATATATATATATATATATATATATATATATATATATATATATATATATATATATATATATATATATATATATATATATATATATATATATATATATATATATATATATATATATATATATATATATATATATATATATATATATATATATATATATATATATAGTGATGGATCGGATGTCATATTTTCTCATTTGCGGATGCGGATGCGGATATAAAATTTTTGTCAAGTGCGGATGCGGATGTAGAATTTTTGCAAGTGCGGATGCGGATGCTGAATTTTCGAAAATGCGGATACGGATGCCATCATATATATATATATATATATATATATATATATATATATATATATATATATATATATATATATATATATATATATATATATATATATATATATATATATATATATATATATATATATATACCTTGATAGAAGGGAGTAATATTAATAATGACGAGTTTTTGCCGTACAACTCAGAAGCAGTTGTACGTTTCCAGGATGCGGGACGTGGACCCAACTCGTTATGCACCCCACCACCACTTTCCCCAACCTCCACCCTTTGGAAAGCAGTTCTTAAATATATTTCTACAAATTTCCTTTTTTGCAGTAGATTTAATACTTATATTTCAAAAGTGGTAAAATATATTTCTCCAAATTTCCTTTTTTTCAGTAGGTTTAATACTTATATTTCAAAAGTGGTAAAATATATTTCTACAAATTTCCTTTTTTTCAATAAGTTTAATACTTATATTTCAAAAGTGGTAAAATATATTTCTCCAAATTTCCTTTTTTTCAGTAGGTTTAATACTTATATTTCAAAAGTGGTAAAATATATTTCTCCAAATTTCCTTTTTTCAGTAGGTTTAATACTTATATTTCAAAAATGGTAAATTATACTTCAAAAACAATAGCTTTTCTGCATTTTCTCCTTGAAGTCTCATTCGCTTTTCATCGTAAATTTGACCTGCAGAACTGAACAGCTGTTCACTTGGAACACTGCCTGGAGGGCAGCTGAGATAAGTGCGAACAACTTTTCCTAGAGATGAAAATTCCTCTCCTTTTCCTTTCCACCATTTTAAGCTTTCTTCGTTTGCTTCCAATCTCCGTTCTTTGTGATATTTTTCAATAATGTTTCTTGATAAACAAACAGTAAGATCCTCTTCATCATCGCTACTAGAAGCAAGAATTAAAGCCATTGTATCAGTCAGCGATGCACCTTTGCTAGTGGAAGGGGTATGTTTATCAGTTCTCTTTCGCTTACGTAATGGCTCCTTTTCACTTTGTTTATCCTTATTGATGTGTTCATCACAAAGTTTAGCTACAGATAATTTAATCTGGTCAGTTATTTGTGTGGAGGGAAAAAAATTTCCTTTATACCTTGGATCAAGATATGTTGCAATTCTATATTTGTTATCACTTTCGAGCTCAATAAATCTTCTTTCAATTTCAGCAAGCATTGTTTGAGCCATGGAATTTATTATTTTCTTTCCCTATTTCAAGATCATTATGCAAGGAAGTAGAAGATTCAATTTCCTGGGATGTTTCCGTAGATTCTTCACACTGTTGAAGGGTGACTTTAAGAATCGCCACAAGAGGAATAACATCACCTATCGTACATGTAGATCCACTAAGTTTTTTAGTTATTTCTTCAAAAGGCTCCAGAGATCTGACGCATCCAGAAAATATGATCCATTCAAAGTTGGTCAGAAGAGGAATTTTAGAATTACTGGCAGCATATAAGCGGAGTGACTCTTTTAATTCTTCAATTCTCTTCAACATATGAAGAGTACTATTCCACCTGGTAGGGGTGTCATGTATAATGTTCAGTTTCGTTTTTTTTAGTTGGTCCTGAATCTTTCTCAACTCATCTTGAGCCATAGTTGAGTGCCGAAAATGTGTTGCCATACTGCTACATTTAGAAATAAGTTCGCTTATTTCTATTTTTGACTCTAATCCTCGCTTAACTACTAACTGTACCTTATGGACTGCAAAATCTAAATTATTTACACCTGACAAAAAAAGAGCTTTTTTCATATTTGTTCCTGAGTCACGCATAACACAGTGAATGTCTTCTTTTGATATTTTCCATTTGCCTAGAATTTCATCAAACTTTGTGGATATATAATCTCCAGTGTGTCGTTCTTCAAGTGGAATAGCACCTAGTACAAAATTAATTCTTTCAAATTCCTGGTTAATTGTATGTGCAGTAAGACTCAACAGCGACACACCAGCAGAAGTGTTCGACCATATATCTGTAGTAAACGAAAGCTTACTTTCCTGCATAACTTTTTCCATTACTTTCTTTATATTCTCGAAGACTGATTGAAACATTTCATCACAAATAAACGATGAATAAAATTTGCGCTGCTTTAGTTTGTACTGAGGAGAAACTTCAGATATTAGCCTTGTGAAACCATCTTCGACATGACTAAATGGTAAATCATCCATTACTATCATCTCTGCAATACGCCTATCCCCTTTTTTTGATCTGATGTCAGATGAATTCCAAAATTTTGTAGAAGGTATGAACTGTTCAACTTTTGTTTGTTTAATAACATTTTTCATTTGCAGGGAAGCAGATTTCATTTCTCTTTCTAATCTTTCAGTCTTCTCCTTCTTTTGCTGCAATTCTTCATTCATTACCTCTGTAAACTGTGCCTTGTGCATAGATTTCAAATGATTTTTCAAAGATGTTCCCCGTCCTTTTCTAGAATAGGTTTTCTTCCAAATAGAACATTTTGACTATCATTTACTTCTTCAGTAAAAAATTTCCAAACAAAACTACACTTCGCCATAATTTATTAAATTTACATAAACACTATGATAGCAGTCAATAACCAAACTAAACAACGGCACGTGCAAGATAAGCAGAATATATTTGGCGTGCCACTTACTCTTCAAGTATGAAACGTTTGCCAATAATTTAATTTTAGGTGTGTATTTATTTTTTATAATTTCTATAGATATTCACAAAAATTCGAATAAAAAAACTTGATATTATTATGGAATCAAACGGTTTTAAATCATTTTACATACTTTTCGTTTCATTTTATCTAATTATATTTCATATCAGCAGTTAAAACAATTTTATGGTGATGTCTGAAAACGTTTCCGGAGACTCGAGAAAAAAGGAATACACATAGAATAAAAATGATTCATCACAGCGATCATACCCCAAATGTGACTCACACACATACATATACACATACAGACACACACACACAATATATATATATATATATATATATATATATATATATATATATATATATATATATATATATATATATATATATATATATATATATATATATATATATATATATATATATATATATATATATATATATATATATATATATATATATATATATATATATATATATATATATATATATATATATATATATATATATATATATATATATATATATATATATATATATATATATATATAGTAGTGATGAATCGGATGTCATATTTTCTCATTTGCGGATGCGGATGCGGATGTCGAATTTTGGAGAAGTGCGGATGCGGATGCGGATGTTGAATTTTTGAAAGTGCGGATGCGGATGTTGAATTTTCGAAAGTGCGGATGCGGATGCGGATGCGGATGTTGAATTTTCGAAAAATGATGCGGATGCGGATGTTAATTTTGGTGCGGATGCGGATGCGGATGCCATCACTAATATATATATATATATATATATATATATATATATATATATATATATATATATATATATATATATATATATATATATATATATATATATATATATATATATATATATATATATATATATATATATATATATATATAAAAGATGTATGTTGCCGAAGAAACTGAAAGCCAAACTTCATTTGAGATTTCCGAATTATGGAAAGTAGGTCCAGGCTCTGAAATTATCGAAAATAAAATAGGTGAATGGATACCTTCCATCGGATTGAGAATTCAAGATCTTACTTACAAATACGACAGACGATCAGATATGAGAGCATTTCCTATCAGGACTATACGTACAAAGGTATTTGTGTAATAATGCGTTGCTATTATAAATTGAAATTTACATTGGTGCTACTCTATTCAAATGCATGATATTAAAACACGTATCTGTGGAGAAAGGAGCAACTTGTACCTCCCTACAATTGAGTGGTGTGTATTAATTATATAATTCTAAATTTTTCTCACAACAGACATACACACACACACATATGTATATATATATATATATATATATATATATATATATATATATATATATATATATATATATATATATATATATATATATATATATATATATATATATATATATATATATATATATATATATATATATATATATATATATATATATATATATATATATATATATATATATATATATATATATATATATATATATATATATATATATATATATATATATATATATATATATATATATATATATATATATATATATATATATATATATATATATATATATATATATATATATATATATATATATATATATATATATATATATATATATATATATATATATATACCTCTGGTGGGCATAGGTAAGAGACCTAAAATTTCTACCAGAGTTAGGGTGGAAAGTAGGGAACCTGGTCAAATAAAAAGTCGAAATGACCTGATACACGTCGTTTGAAGGTGTTTAAGTCATAGGAAGTTGAGAAAATAGAAGATGGGAGTGTGTTCCATACTTTACCAGTAGAGTACATGTAAGATTCAGAATAGCTGTTTAGTCTGATAGAGAAAGGATAAGACTGTAGAAAACAAAGCCCACGAAGCCTTCTTAATGGGGAAGGTATGCGACGAGAGAGTTCAGAAGAGCAGTGTCAATTGTAATAGCGATAGTATAGAGAGGGTGACCCAATAATTCCTCGGCAGAAAGAGAATAGAGTGAATTATTGAGAGCAGGAGCCCTAGACTCCACCTTTTCTAAGGAGAGCTGTATGAGTGGAACCACTCCAGATGTGTGACGCATACTGCATACAGGGGTGAACAGCACCCCTATACAGAGCAAGCAACTAAAGGTGGAGTGAAGAAATACATACGGCGCATCAGAACACCTACCCTCTTAGAAGCTTGTTTAGAAAGAGAGGTTATGTTAATCATTTCCAATAAAAATCATTCGAAAAACAATATTAAATGAGAGATGAAGGTTTGAGCTGAGTGTTTTCGAAGAAGATATGGTTGTGTGGACTATTTTGTCGAGTAGAGAGATGGAGGAATTGAGTTTTGGTGGCATTGAAAACGACCATGTTTTCTCTGTTCCAATTTGAAATGCGAGATAGATCAAAGGTCAGTTGCTCCAAGGCTACCTTCCATGCGTATATTAACTGCTCTTAGGAAGGGCGCCTTTCAAATTGAAAAGAATTTTGAGGAAGAAGTCATCATCATAAGAGTGGATAGGAGATGAAATAACAGAGGGAAGGTTATTAATGAAAAACAGAAAAAGTGTAGGGGATAGGATAGATCCTCCAAGAGCACCACTATTAATTGATTTAAAGAACTCTGCAACAGTTCCAATACAACCTCCTGTCAACTGTGGTTTTCGCCAGAGCTCAATTTTATTTCCAGCTTTATTCTTAGTTTACATTAATGATCTCCTCAACCGCACTTCTAACTCTGTTCATTCTTATGCTATGCAGATGTCTCAACTTTACATTCTTCTGCTCATTTCAAATCTGCTCCCTCTTTGGCTTCTAGAGTTGCTTCTCATCTTCAACTTTCTGATTCAATTTTTGTTGATCTGGATGGAATTTCACGGTGAGGTCTAGCAACCTTGTGAAATTCAACTCTTCTAAAACCTATCTTCTTTACATCTCCCTCTCAAAAACACCTTCCAACTTTCTTATCTTCTTTGATGGCTCTCCCTTCTCACCTGTAAATAACATTATCATTCTTGGTCTAAGCATTAACGATAAACTGTCTTAAGGAACCATATATTATAATGATTGCTAAGGTGGCCTCTAAGAAGCTGGGAGTACTATTCAGGTTGCGAGAATTTTTTTTCTTCCAAGCAGTTACTCCAAATATATAAGAGTTTTAATCGCCCTCGTATGAAGTACTGTTCTCACATTTTGTGTGGCTTAGGTTACTCCACTCTTATGGATATGGATAAGGTTAAAGTTAAATGATTAATATACTATCTCCCTACTTTCAGACTCTCTTGTACCTCTATCTCTGCCATGTAACGTTGGCGCACTATCTCTTTTCTATAGGTGCTACAATGGCAGGTGCTCGAGGTAATTGGCCTCTCCCATTTCTACACCATTGCGTCACCCTCATTTCAAAAGGGGTACCCTGCTTTCGCTCGAGTTTTATGTGGATGCTGGAAACTCCAGGTTTGTTCATTGTGGTGCCCCCTTTTTTCCTGCCACTTCAGTTCTGCTGAACTCTCTACCATCATTTATTTTTTATCTGTATTTAACCTTCCTCTCTTCAAAGCTTCGGTCTGTGACCACCTGAGGGATGTGAGGTAGGTTCGGATCTGGGTGGGGTTTCTTCCTCTTTTCTATCATTATACGTCCCCTCCTTGAAAAGGGCTCTGCTATATATATATATATATATATATATATATATATATATATATATATATATATATATATATATATATATATATATATATATATATATATATATATATATATATATATATATATATATATATATATATATATATATATATATATATATATATATATATATATATATATATATATATATATATATATATATATATATATATATATATATATATATATATATATATATATATATATATATATATATATATATATATATATATATATATATATATATATACTATATATATTATATATTATATACTATTATATATATATATATATATATATATATATATATATATATATATATATATATATATATATATATATATATATATATATATATATATATATATATATATATATATATATATATATATATATATATATATATATATATATATATATATATATATATATATATATATATATATATATATATATATATATATATATATATATATATATATATATATATATATATATATATATATATATATATATATATATATATATATATATATATATATATATATATATATATATATATATATATATATATATATATATATATATATATATATATATATATATATATATATATATATATATATATATATATATATATATATATATATATATATATATATATATATATATATATATATATATATATATATATATATATATATATATATATATATATATATATATATATATATATATATATATATATATATATATATATATATATATATATATATATATATATATATATATATATATATATATATATATATATATATATATATATATATATATATATATATATATATATATATATATATATATATATATATATATATATATATATATATATATATATATATATATATATATATATATATATATATATATATATATATATATATATATATATATATATATATATATATATATATATATATATATATAATATATATTATATATAATATATATAATAATAATATTATATATATATATATATATATATATATATATATATATATATATATATATATATATATATATATATATATATATAATATATATATATATATATATATATATATATATATATATATATATATATATATATATATATATATATATATATATATATATACTCAGTATTCTAAAGAATGTGAAGGCACAGATGAAAAACGAGACTTTCTATTCTGAAATATGGAATATTCTCGAGGAAAAACTGAAGTTTACGTAAGTTTTTATAGTACGGTAGGTCTATTAAGTAAAGTTTTCAGATTAAGTCACTAGAATCAAGTAGATCGTAGAGGCTTTGAGAGGAAACATTTCAATATGTCCGGAAATAAATTTCGACATTCAGCATTTGCCTTCAAAAAAAACTTCTTCGCTCTTCATATTTTGTTATGTTCTCATTTTAGTCCTTCATTAATTTTACACTCCTTTCGGCAGGGTCGTTTACAACCTTAAAATATTTGACAATTCTATGTCCTTTCAAGAAATCTAATCTAGGTCTTCTTTCCAAACATCAGGATAGGAACGTAAGAAATGAGTTGAAATATTGAACTTTTTGAAGAAGTTGAATATTAGTACTGTAATAAATTAATCAAATTCTTTGTCCTAAAAATAATGAGATTTTGGCTTCAACTATCCTATCGTCTTGTATGTTTTCTTCCGCAAACTCAGTGAATTTGCTTTGCTGATCATCATCATTATCTTCATCACCACTGTTTTTCTCAAATGACAGAAGTTTTGCAGCCACATTTACTTTAATTTATTTGTCTAAAGTTTTATAAAAAAACAGACTCAACTTGCTTTGGGATCAGATACCACAAGCGATTTATAAGTTTAGAAAATGCCACCTTTGAAATATCTCTATTAATTTTATTTATAATTAATTAACTTTTAAACAACTATAAATCTTGCTTATCTACCAATGTAGTTTTGGAAGCATTAGACCAAATTTAAACATTGACAATAATTATGAAAACCAAATACTTATGATATCAATCTAGGATTCACTTAAAGAAAATTGATCCTGAAAAACGAAAACTTTTAGGAAGTAAATGGTTTTTGCCATCCACCTTAGAGAGATGTTTTCTGGAGCAACACAATTTCAAACACAATTGTAAAAATTCGTTATAATCTTCTCTGGGCCTATGACATGAGAGAAAACTAGAAATCTGTTCAAGGTCACTAGCTTTTATTCTAAATTTGACTTATTTTTTTCGTCATCAAGACCAAAATAAATTTTTTTTGACAATTTTGGATTATCCTGCCTGAAATCTTTTAAAAATACCAGTCTGAGAGCCAGTAGTTGAACATATTTTGCAATCAAAAACTGCATTCGGTATTACTTCTGAAATACCAAGTATAAAAGATTTTTTCAAATAATTGTTCTAATAAAATACTGGTTCCTCTCCAACGACCAGTATTGACTATACTAGTGTTAAAAAGCATTGCTTATATATATATATATATATATATATATATATATATATATATATATATATATATATATATATATATATATATATATATATATATATATATATATATATATATATATATATATATATATATATATATATATATATATATATATATATATATATATATATATATATATATATATATATATATATATATATATATATATATATATATATATATATATATATATATATATATATATATATATATATATATATATATATATATATATATATATATATATATATATATATATATATATATATATATATATATATATATATATATATATATATATATATATATATATATATATATATATATATATATATATATATATATATATATATATATTGTATATATATATATATATACCCAAAGGTTAGCTAATGCACAATAATAGATTACACTTTAATAATATACAACATTAAATATAACAATATATGCAAACAAGCTTTCGCTCCTTATAAGGAGCCTCTTCCAGGTCGAAATGGTGTGGCTGCTTAGTAGAATGTTTCTCATGTCGTCCAATACTATGGTTGGTTGTTGATTAGACTTTTGTAATAACGTGAATGGAGCATCATTGCGTTTTGCAATTGATCTATTTTATAGTCTCCTGTGCTCTGGTTAAAGTTTGGGATATTATTTATGCAGAAAGATTCAGCTATTTTTCTTTTGTTATAATTATTTTTGTTTTTGATGATGCCACTATTATTGAGATTTATGAGGTGGTTTTTGTTTGGCTGTTTTGAG
Organism: Armadillidium nasatum; assembly: GCA_009176605.1. NCBI lineage: Eukaryota > Metazoa > Arthropoda > Malacostraca > Isopoda > Armadillidiidae > Armadillidium > Armadillidium nasatum. The sequence goes on from SEYY01010827.1 coordinate 22,164, forward strand.
TGGCCTCAGAACTACTTCACTCCACTCTAGTTGTTTGCTCTCTATAGTGGTGCTTTTCTTTTTCCTGTATGGAGTATGCTTTACACATCTGAGGTGGTTCCACTCATTCATCTCTCTCTGATAATATATAGTTTAGGACTTTCGACTCATCAACTCTCCCGCTCTCACTAATTATCTGGTCTCTTCCTGATCGTAGAATTGTTGCATGACTCTCTATACACTATCGCTATTACAACGGACACTGTGCTTCTGAACTATTTTGTCGCATTCCTCCTCCTCTGAGAAGAGCTCGTGCGACACGTCTTCCTACACAATCTCATGCTTTCGCAGTCCAACTCTCAGACCCCAGACTTAACCGCCATGCTAAATCTTACATAATCTCTACTGGTAAATTCTGATTCTGTTGTCGTCGGGTCAAGATGTGTTGAAAATCAGAGGGAGCAAAAGGAAAAGAATAGGGAAGCATCATGGAAGAGAAAGAAGAAAAAGGATTATGAAGAGAAGTGAAATACTTTCTCTCAGAGAACCTTGATTGGAGGAGGAGAGTTTGTTCGATTTAGCTGGAATCTGCTTTCAAGAAAGAAGTATCCCTTTTGACAATAATTTTCTTCAAAATTTTTGGTTTTTTAAATCAAACCAATTTAATTTTTTTTTAAATCAAATTAACTACAATTTAAAATCAAAATAATAAAAATATATTACAAATTTAATAAAATATGTAAAAAGAAGATAAGTATTAGAAGCAAAATTGGCTCATCTACTTGAACACTGATTACAAAAGTATATGCTGGCCTATAACACCAGAATCATCCATCTATACATATCCATAAATGTATATTTAACACTCATAAGTGGTGGTTTATCTGAAAAAAAAGTCTAGAACACACTCACTTTATCTGTTTTCCTAACTTCCTTTGACCTGAAAACTTTTAAACGCCGTTTATCTGACCATGTCGGCCACTATTGACAAGGATAGGTATTTCTCTCTCTCTCTCTCTCTCTCTCTCTCTCTCTCTCTCTCTCTCTCTCTCTCTCTCTCTCTGACTCCTGTGGAATTTAGTAGGCCTCCGGTCTTTGCCCACCGGGATATATATATATATATATATATATATATATATATATATATATATATATATATATATATATATATATATATATATATATATATATATATATATATATATATATATATATATATATATATATATATATATATATATATATATATATATATATATATATATATATATATATATATATATATATATATATATATATATATATATATATATATATATATATATATATATATATATATATATATATATATATATATATATATATATATATATATATATATATATATATATATATATATATATATATATATATATATATATATATATATATATATATATATATATATATATATATATATATATATATATATATATATATATATATATATATATATATATATATATATATATATATATATATATATATATATATATATATATATATATATATATATATATATATATATATATATATATATATATATATATATATATATAATATATATATATATATATATATATATATATATATATATATATATATATATATATATATATATATATATATATATATATATATATATATATATATATATATATCATATATATATTATACCCGGTGGGCATAAACCGGAGGCCTACAAAATTTCACAGGAGTCAGAGAGAAAAAAAAAACCTATCCTTGTCAATAGAGGCCGACATGTTCAGATATATATATATATATATATATATATATATATATATATATATATATATATATATATATATATATATATATATATATATATATATATATATATATATATATATATATATATATATATATATATATATATATATATATATATATATATATATATATATATATATATATATATATATATATATATATATATATATATATATATATATATATATATATATATATATATATATATATATATATATATATATATATATATATATATATATATATATATATATATATATATATATATATATATATATATATATATATATATATATATATATATATATATATATATATATATATATATATATATATATATATATATATATATATATATATATATATATATATATATATATATATATATATATATATATATATATATATATATATATATATATATATATATATATATATATATATATATATATATATATATATATATATATATATATATATATATATATATATATAGTATATATCTAGTCAAGTGGTGCTTCCCCATCTTCCACCTTGCCGATTTGGAAATTTGACGTGTATTATCATGGACAGAAAGGCAGATGCAACTGCAGGTCCAATGAATCTATATTTAAAGAGATACAAAGATGTAGACTTCTCAATGACGGTCGCAAGATATAGGTATGAACAAAAGAATATATATATATATATATATATATATATATATATATATATATATATATATATATATATATATATATATATATATATATATATATATATATATATATGTATATTTTAATTTGGTACGAATAAAATGAAGAAAAATTGGATTAGTTACTAAAAAGCTTGAAAAATAATTTTGCTGAAATATTAAATAAATTTATTCTACTTGAAAAAAATGAATATTATTATTATTATTATTATTATTATTATTATTATTATTATTATTATTATTATTATTATTATTATTATTATTATTATTATTATTATTATATTATTATTATTATTATTATTATTATTATTATTATTATTATTATTATTATTTTTATTATTTATTATTATTATTATTATTATTATTATTATTATTATTATTATTATTATTATTATTATTATTATTATTATTATTATTATTATTATTATTATTATTATTATTATTATTATTATTATTATTATTATTATTATTATTATTATTATTATTATTATTTATTATTATTATTACTATTATTATCATCATTATTATTATTTCTGTGGTAACAGGGAGTAATTTGTTAAGTCGAAAAATGAGCAAAATGAGTTAAGTATATTGTAATCATCTCACAAGCCCTTCATCCACTGTGATGAAGTTTGTAACTCAGGTCCCTAATACTTTTTCACTAATACTTTCTAACACTAAGTTATTTTTTTTTTCAAAAACTGGGTATACAGGAATAGTTCAAAGGTAAAAATGTGCTTCCATGAAAAGTTCCTATTTTATACTTAACAACTTATTCCCTGAAGTTGCCTATGTAGACACAAAATTTAAATGCAGACAATACACCGCGTGTGCTATGGAGCCGTCGCAAAGGCTGAGATGTACGAGTGAACAGTACCCTCTAGCATTTGTCGCTGTAGTACCTTATGAAAAGAAAAAAGGCACCCTACGTCACGTCGCAAAAAAAGGGTCAAGTGAATCAGAAAGAACAGAACAATTTAGACTTTGATTCAACCCGATCCAAAAGATGAGGGAAACCTTAGCCTCCAAAGATATGAGAGAAATATCCCATTCAGTTGCGATTAAGGCCCTTGTATAATTGAAGTTATCGCGAAAAAAAAGCAGAACTGCCAGCTTCTTTGACGCTGCCCTAGCAACCATTGTGATGTGAGCTTTCCAAGACATTTTTAAGTTTTTGTGAAAAAGCCTACGATGTTTATTTTGTCAACAGGAGAGACGGGAGAACCATCGAAAGGAAAAAAAGTTAGGAGGTGTCTTTGGGAAGGAGATTTCAAGAAGTTGATTTGTAAAGAGTTGAATTTCAGAAGGTTAAGACTGGGAAATTCAATCCAGATCAGGAAGAATAGAATTGGGAAGATAAAGACGAGAGGTAAATCTAGATGAAAAAGTGGGAGCAGATTTGAAATGAGTAGAAGAAGGGAGGGTCGAGTCATCGGCATATTAATAAATATGGTTAGATGAGCAGCTGAGACAATCACTAATAAGAAGTAGGAATAAAGTAGGATACAAGACAGAACCCTGAGAATCACCACTATTGAAAGGAAATGAAAAAGAAGTCGCTCCATCAACAACAGCCGAAATGGAACGATTTGAAAGAAATCTAGACATAAGCAAGCAAAGAGAAGGAGGAAACCCAAAAGAGGTAAGTTTGGAAAGTAGTGACGCATGCCACATACTGTCAAATGACTTAGATATGTCAAACGCCACCACACAAGTCTCCACATGGTCTCTAAGGTCAGAAGACCAGAAATATGTGATATAGGAAAGTATATCACCAGTAGACTTCGAACACCGAGAGCCATACTGATGATCAGAAAGTAGGGAATGAGATTCCAGATGATCCAAGAACCGAGAGTTGAGAAGGGTTTCAAAGATCTTAGACAGAATACAAGTGAGAGCTATACGGCGATAGCTGGATGGAAAAGAGAGGCTACATTTCTTTGGAATAGGCTGGAGTAATGCGCACTTTCAGCACAGAAGGTAAGTACTAGTATTGAGACATAGGGAGAAAAGTTGAACTAGGGACAGAACCAGCTCAGAAGCACACTCCCTTGAAACTCTTATAGGAATGCCATCCGAGTTGCTTGTCTTCCTAACGTTCATATATTTTAGAAGCCCATGCACCTAATGAAATGTAATCACAGGTAAAGACTTGGGACATCTGAGAGGAGAAGTAGGAGGAGGATTGCCCGATCCGTACAGGGTTGAATTAGAAGAGAACCGGAGACCAAAGTGACTAACCTTTTCAGTTGGAGTGTTACAAACAGAATCATTAGAGCAAATAAGAGGAGGAAATGAAGATTTATAGAAGTTGTTAGAAGACCAGAAAGATTTATCAGTAGGAGAATTTAGGACTTCAGCTCGCATTCGTTTGTGAAAGTCTGCTTTGTTCGTCGAAGAATATCCTTGCAAAAATTCCGAGCAGAATGAAAATTAGCGAGAGTGATATGAGAAGTAAAGTTTTTTCACTCTCGATACTCGATGTCTCTAGCCTGAATGACACTAGAGCAGGCGCAGTCAAACCATAGATTTTGAGGAGAGAAACAATTAGATGAAGAAGGAATGAACCTGCTCGTAGCAGAAGCCCAAGATTATTGAAGTGGTAGGAAGAAATATTTTAAATACAAAACTTCAAGTTAGGAGATTTAAAGTTTTCAAGACGTGCTACGAGAGTGTTAGTGTTTACATAGGCACATACTACACCCAGAAAACTTGAAATCATTAAATTAGTTATAGTTGGATATATTATTTATTTGCATATATAAAAAATTAATTCAAATAATGTTGTTTCATCGATAATTCACTAAATTTTATGTCAATAAATGGTCTTCGGATTTTAATATAGAATTACGAAAAGGAACTTTGAACTTTTGAACTTCAAACGATGCGTATAATGTCGTAAAATGTATGGAGATATTAGACATAGTTGATTAGACATGTGTCATGTGAAAATAGGCAAAGATCTTGCTTGGTTTGAAGCGGTGTTGATATGTTCTATCCAAATTTTATTTGTCATGTAACCAATATATGTTAACGTACAGTCAGATTCATTGCAGTTAAATTGGTACACGACGTGACGATTGTCGTCCAGAGTATCTCTTGTATTGAAAAATGAAGATAGTTATTTTGGTTTGTGATAAAGTCTGACTTTAATCTTGTTATTATCAATGGGCTTTAGGTGGGAGTTCAGTTATAAACGAAATAGCAGGTGTGGTCAAACCACTGGTCTAAATGACCTGAAAATTTAACAATATTTTTAGCCCCAATAGCAAGAAACGTTAAGAAGTGATTTTTGGTATCTGCTTTAGGAAAAAAGATATACACACTTGAATTTTTTTAATTTTTTTTACTATTTTTTTTATTTTTTTTTTTGAAAAAAATGGGAAAATTTTTCAATTTCGGCAAAAAAAAAAAAAATCCACGTAAGGATTTTTTTTATTTTTTGGTGGGTGTATACATGAAAGACAGGGCTACAACCACAATTATTAAATGCTATTTGTTCTCTTCGAGATATAGCCTCAAACCTTGGAAATTTCGAAATTTCTGCAAAAATTGGACAAATCTGAAAAAAAAAAATTTGGACAGTTGATTAGTAAAGGGCATATAACTTTTTTCCTAAAACGCAGAGAACAAAACAATGTTAGTAGTTTTGTAGCTAATTTATTTGTAAATATATAGTGAAATTTTCATGTCATTCTAACAAGTGGTTTGGCCTCTCGATTCATTTGAAAAAGTGGAATATTTAAAAAAAAAAAACTTTTTAACCGTTATAGATACAGAGAAACAGAGTTATTTTCAGCAGGAAAAAAGGCATATACCCTGAAAATTTCATAGCAATCGGTCGAAAATTAAAAAAAATTTCAACACTGGATCCTCCCCTTTC
>SEYY01010829.1:2500-24546 GCA_009176605.1 Armadillidium nasatum
CTTCACCTTTCATTACTCTTTCCAGTTTGAAAGGGGCCCCTCCCAACAACAGTTAATAGACGCAATGAGGCTGGACTTGGAGCAATTAACCTCTGATCTATCTCGCATTTCAGACTGTGGTAGAGAAAACATGGTCATTTTCAATGCCTCAAAAATTCAATTCCTCCATCTCTCTTACTCGACGCAATCTTCCACACAACTATGATATCTTCTTCGAAAACACAACTCAAAACTTCATCTCTCCTTAATATTCTTTGTTTCTTTTTCTCATGATCTTTCTTGGAAAGATCTCGTTACATCTCTTTCTAAACAAGCTTCTAAGAGGTGCGGTGTTCTGAGGCGCCTTCAGAACTTCTTTACACCACCCCAGTTGCTTGCTCTTTATAGGGATGTTGTTCGCCCATGTATGGAGTACGCATCACACATCTGGGTTGGTTCCACAGCTCTCCTGGAAACGATTGAGTCTAGGGCTTTTCGTCTTATCAACTCTCCTACTCTCACTAATTTTCTCCAATCTCTTTCTGCCCGTCGAACTGTTGCGTCACTCTCTCTATACTATCGCTATTACAATGGACACTGCTCTTCCGAACTCTCTCGTAACACTAAAAACTATTCTCCGTAACACTAAAAACTCCTTTCTCCATAGAAAATGCAACAATCTTTCTGGTTCTACTTCCTCACGCCCTTTCTGGAATTTTGCAAAAAAATGTCAACTCTAGCTTTGCTTCTTCCTCTTTCCCTCCTCTAGTATCTTCTGACGGTACAACTGCCGTTTTGCCTTCTTCTAAAGCTGTACTCTTAGCTCAAACTTTTGCTTCTAATTCAACCTTAGACGATTCCGGAGCTGTTCCTTCTCCTTCAACCCCCTCCAACTCATTTATGCCTAGAATAATAATTTCTTCTAAAGACGCCACTTCTGCTCTCTCTGAGCTTAACACTAAGAAGGCGTATGGTCCTGACGGTATCCCTCATAGGTGGTCTGGTATCACAAAAATTGTGTTTCAGAGCTTGCACCCTGCCTTGGTAAACTTTTTCGTCTATGTCTTTCTACTTCAACCTTCTCTTCTTGCTGGAAACGTGCGCTCATTCAGCCTGTGCCGAAGAAGGCGGCCCCCTCTCAATCCTCTAACTACCGTCCAATTTCTTTAACCTCTGTTCTTTCTAAAGTTTTTGAATCTATCCTTAACAGGAAGATTTGGAAACATCTCAATTCTTCTAACCTTATCTCTGATCGCCAGTATGGCTTTCGTAAGAAACTCTCTACTGGTGATCTCCTTTTCCTTCTCTCTGACTCTTGGTCCTCCACTCTTCGGCATTTCGGTGAATTTTTTGCTGTTGCGCTAGACATATCGAAAGCTTTTGATAGAGTCTGGCACAAAGCTTTGATTTCCAAACTTCCCCTCTTTCGGAATCTATCCTTCTCTCTGATTTCCTTTCGGGTCGTTCTATAGCAGCAGTTGTAGACGGCCACCACTCTTCCTTTAAATCTATTAATAGTGGTGTTCCTCAAGGATCTGTCCTATCCCCAACACTTTTTCTACTTTTCATTAATGACCTTCTCTCTGTTACTTCATCTCCTATCCACTCTTATGCTGATGACTCCACCCTTCATTACTCTTTTCAATTTGAAAGGCGCTCCTCTCAACAACAGTTACTAGACGCAAGGAGGGTTGTCATGGATCAGCTGACCTCTGATCTATCTTTTTCTAATTGGGGCAGAGAGAACATGGTTGTTTTCAATGCCACCAAAACTCCAATTCCTCCATCTCTCTACTAGACACAATCTTCCACACAACTATATCTTCTTCGAAAACACACAACTCAAGCCTTCATCTGTCCTTAATATTCTCGGTGTTTCCTTTTCTCGTGATCTTTCTTGGAAAGATCACATTACCTCTCTTTCTAAACAAGCTTCTAAGAGGTTAGGTGTTCTGAGGCGCCTTCAGTATTTCTTCACTCCACCCCAGTTGCTTGCTCTGTATAGGGGTGTTGTTCGCCCCTGTATGGAGTATGCTTCGCACAACTGGGGTGGTTCCACTCACACAGCTCTCCTGGAAAAGGTGGAGTCTTCTCTTCAATCTCTTTCTGCCCGTCAAATCGTTGCGTCACTCTCTCTACACTATCGCTATTACAATGGGCACTGCTCTTCTGAACTCTCACGTCGCATACCTCCTCCACTGAGAAGGGCTTGTGCGACTCGACTTTCTACACAGTCTCATCCTTTCTCTGTCCAACTCTCTGACCCCAGACTTAACCGCTATGCTCTATCCTACATGTACTCTACTGGTAAAGTCTGGAACACACTCCCTTCTTCTATTTTTCCAACTTCCTACGACTTACACACCTTCAAACGTCGTGTATCAGGTCATGTCGGCCTTTAATTTGACCAAGCTTACGTCTTTCCCCCTAACTCTGGTGGAATTTTAGTAGTCCTCTGGCCTTTGACCACCAGAGGTGATATATATATATATATATATATATATATATATATATATATATATATATATATATATATATATATATATATATATATATATATATATATATATATATATATATATATATATATATATATATATATATATATATATATATATATATATATATATATATATATATATATATATATATATATATATATATATATATATATATATATATATATATATATATATATATATATATATATATATATATATATATATATATATATATATATATATATATATATATATATATATATATATATATATATATATATATATATATATATATATATATATATATATATATATATATATATATATATAAAAAAAAAAAAAAAAAAAAAAAAAAAAAAAAAAAAAATATAATGGGGGGAAAAAAAAAAAAAATTAGAAAAAATTTAATGTAAGAGAGTGAGAAAAAGAAATTAAGTTTTCCAGAATGAAAGAAATAGGAAAGGACACATTCAAAACAAAGTATTATAAAAATTTTTAGAAATGGGAGTGAAGGAGGAACAGGAAAAAAAATGTAATAAAGAATATATAATGTAAGCAAATTTTAATTCATTTTAGTAACAATTATTGATTGGATATATTGAAGTTGATTAGACCATCTGTCAAGAGCTGAATATCGTTGTCCACCTTGAATTCCTTCAGTCAACTCGAGAACCTGATTAACTTGGTCTATTCTTCCTTCGATGGTGCTGTAACAATTATTGAGAACTTATAATAATGTCAATATTATGGTTGTAAAAATGTTTCAAATTATACTGCCATACCACAAAGCTACGTGGAAAGATACTGACATTAAAAAGTGTAATAGGAATATAGAAATAAAAAATTTAGAAATTGATTCAATCTTCATTATTAAAAAAAAAATTTCATTTTATCTTTACTTCACTCACTAACAAACACTAATAATGAACTGGTTATTATCTCGTTTACACATTTTCAAGTGTTGCGTTAGGTGGATTATTTTGTTTTATTTTATTTTTTGCGTCAAATTTTCAAAATCAATTTTTCCCATTTATTTTTTTTTCTTTCATTTGAAATATTGATTTCCTCAACTACTTTAGAGTCTCAATATATTATAAGTTGTTCATTCTCATAAACTATATTATTTATTTTTGCTTGAAGAATAACTTTCATCTTAAATCCTAAAATTTTTGCAGCCTGAAGCTTTGAAATTTACATATTTGGAGGTCTTAAATGACTATCATATAAGGAAAGGCTATTTACTCCTGAATATTCACGGAGAAATTTCTCAACATATAAATAAAGTTAATATCAGGTAACACAATTTTTTAGATTTTACAATCTACAAACGTATTTCTGTAACTTATTTAAAAAAATTTACGAGTATATTAACTAACTTTGAATTTTTAAAATACAGAAGATAATAGAATATTCGAACTTCACTTCCTTCATATCATCTTACTTTCCCAAGTTATAATCTTATTCTAGATTACTCTTGTCACATTTCTCACATCATCTTATTTTCCTAAGATATAATTTTATTCTAGATTACTCTTGTCACATTTGACTCGCGATTTTTCAAATTATTCTCTTGTGTTGAAATACTTATATGATGCCTGCTTCTAGGTGTGCCTTTTATTCTAGATACCTTTTTTGCTCATTATATCTCAAGATATCATTCACTTACAATATATTTTCCTATATCCACAATCATGAACCGACCGGGTCCTCGTCCTCGGCAAAAATGGCAAATTATACTTAAGGGGACAATCCAATTTCAAAATAAATTTAAATTTCAGCAGATTCTCATGAAATTTTCAGTGCATATAGCTTTCTTCACGGTGAAAAAAAAGTCCATTTCTAGCGTTTTCTGAGTCTATAACTGTTGAAAAGTTTTTTTTTTTTTTTTTTTGTGAGGGGGAAATTTGACCCTTTTTCAAATAAATGACAGGGCCAAACCACTTTTTTGGAATCACCCGAAATTGAAACTGTATATTCAGAAATCAATGGGGGTACAAAAGCTTCTAACAGACTTTTGTTTCCAAAGTTATAAAAAAAAATGTTATAAGCCCAAAACTGACCAACTATCGAAAACAAAAACTAATATTTTTTTTAATCCAAAAAAAAAAAAAAAAAAAAAAAAAAAAAAAAAATACAACTATAACATTTTTTATTTTTGGCGGGTGTATAGAGGAGGGATGGTGCTATAAATTCCTCTCTATACTTTATTCGATGCGATTCGTTGGTTCCGAGATATAGCCTCTTAGAAAAGGTTAATTTTTTACGAAATTTCAAAAATATCCAAAGTTTGAGAGGCTATATCTGGCTTCAAACAAATAGCATTTAAAAATGCACTAAATAAAAGTTGCTGCACTGTCTCTCCTCTAAACAACAATATCCAAAAATAAAAAAATTAGTAGGTAGCGGTTTTTTTAAAATAATTTTTCTCTCCGGAAGGGTACGATTTTTGCAAAAATATTTTCAACTGGGTGCTTTGTTCTTTTCCGATGATGGAAAAATATTTAGATCTTAAAGGTTGGTATTTTATTGTCAATTTTATTATTAATTTAAAAATGTCTTTTACAATATTGCGCTTCATCGCGAGTGATTTTTGCAAAAGAAAATTTAAAATTAATTTATATATATATATATATATATATATATATATATATATATATATATATATATATATATATATATATATATATATATATATATATATATATATATATATATATATATATATATATATGGTGTAATACGGCAGTAGGCCTGTATGCCACGGCAACGTTCCATCAATCAGTTAGGCCTGTATCACACGGCAAACTTCGGTCGTTCAGGTTATGATAAGTCGAAACTAAGTACGCCAGAAAACTAAATAATAATAATAATAATAATAATAATAATAATATATATATATATATATATATATATATATATATATATATATATATATATATATATATATATATATATATATATATATATATATATATATATATATATATATATATATATATATATATATATATATATATATATATATATATATATATATATATATATATATATATATATATATATATATATATATATATATATATATATATATATATATATATATATAATAAAAAAAGGAGCTCAAAAATATTTTATATGCGGTTCTTTCTATCATTAAAAATTATAATTTTCATTTTTAACTTATAAGTAAAGAAAGGCGGAGAAACCTTTCCGATCTAAATATTTTTTCATCATCGGAAAAGAATAAAGGTCCTTCAACTGCTTATAATTTTTTCTAAACGTTATATCAAAAATCTGTTCCCACTAATGCAAGAAATTGGGGCTAAGATTATTCAGTTAAATTTTCAGCTCAAATGGACCAGTGGTTTGACTCCGCTATCCATTTTTTTCAACTTTGTGTCCAAATAACTTTCAAACCGTTATAGGTTCAGAAAAATGCTCGAAATCAACTCAGAACTTCGAGAAATATGCATATACACTGAAAATTTCAGCTCAATCACTCAAATAAAAAAAAAAATTCAAACAAAATATATAAAAATTATTTTTTTTTTCACATTTCCTCTTGACCGCTCCTTTTCTGCAAGTGAATGTTCATCTGTGTTTTGATTTTATATGCCCCCATAAAGATTTGGTAAAAAATTTTTACTTGGGGCACCCGGAGATCCTCTTCTAATTTCTTGACTGCACACATGTTACATTCCGCTATTTCGAGCCTATCCTGAAACATTATAAAGTACTCCCATACTGCTGAAATCTTTTAGCCATAGTGACAAAGTATAAACAAAATAATTTTGAAATTATGTAGCTAAATGACAGAAGTTTGATACATAGAAATAAAATAATAATGATATGTATAAATACAGGTTATATTGATAATTTTATGTCTTACATTTTTTCAAACTTTATCTTAGGATCTTACCTAGGCAAACCAGTTGAATCACTAATGTGAATCCGAAAATATTTTTTTTAATTTTGTATTTTTTTAAAAACATTTTTATATTACAAAATCTGTAATTTTTTGAAATTTTTTTTCGGAGAAAGCGCATATAATTATTAATTTAAGTATATGTTGGCTATTCTAATCTTTCCTTATAATTAAATAAACCTCAATTAAATTTATATCTAATTTTCATAACAAAATTTCAGTGCTTTTGACTTCTTTACAAATTTTAGACAACCCCAGCCAGAACCCCGGCCCCGGTCGGTCACTATTCACAAGTCTACCTGTATATTTGCCATCCTTTTCGTCTCCCTACATTCAATTCTCATTTCTTCATACATTTTGATCTTGCATACAATTAGAAATAACGCTTTTTTTTGTTTTCCATCATCCCTTCCTTATTTAAAATTTAATAAAGGTAAAAAATATATTTTAATCATCTTAAAAATGAATTAAAACATGTTAGTCTTCAACACCAAAAATTTCTACTACTTCTACTTATAATAATAATAATAATAAAATAATAATAATAATAATAAAAATACAAATACATCTTACTTGTCTAATATACACTGAACAAGTAGACCTTCAACATCAACTGGATCAATATTAAGTTCTCTAGAAATAAAAGGCAAAGATATCCGAGTATATGGCTTAATTAATTTAATCAATACTTGAGTTCTTATATTTCTGAGTAAATCTGAAAATATAATGTAAAGAATCAACAAGAATATTGCAAATAAACAGTGAATATAATACTTACAAAAAAAATTTTTTTTTTTAAAGGGAAATTGTTTTACATATTAACTCAAAATTACTTTTGAGTCTTTAAAAATATATACTAACCTTCTATATGTTCTCTTATAAAAGGATCGTCCATAATAGTTTTACGATTTTGTTTTAGTATCGTTTCAAATTCATTAATGTCATTATTTTGGTAAGCAGCAACAAGATTAGTCATCGCCAAAATTTCTGGATCGTTTTTATAAGGTTTTGCTTCTTGAGAATCGAAAGGATTTATACCAGACTTCATTAGCCTGTAAAATGAAGAAAAGCTAAGAGTTGTACTGGAGCCAGACTCCATTTTTTTTGTATCATGCTCTATAGTTGGTATAAATGGTATACGAATATTTGTTCCATAAAAATGTTTAATTATGAATCTAACTTGCAACTGCATGTTTTTCGTTGGGAAAATCTGATCTTTTGCTTTGTTTATAAGTACTTTCAAACCTTTAATTGACAAACTAAATTCTCATTTTTTTATAATCAAGTTGCGTCTAACGTTATTTGTTATTTCAATTCGATATCACCCCAAATATTTTTAATTTAATTAATCAAACGGTTTTCACAAACTATTGTACTAAAATTTAATATTAGCAACACCGAATGAGTGGTGTCATACATTATAGTTTTTGTATTTTCTAAGCAGAAAATGTTTCTTCTGTAAAACCAGTTTTCGAGATTATATATTAAATACTTACATGTTAGCCAAAACAAGATACTTAAGACAGGTTGTTCGTCTTGGACTTCCAGATTCATCATAATTTTTGAAAGCTTCAAAAAAGTCAGTGTGGGCCTTTTCGAACTCTCCTTCTCTTAAATGCATTTTGCCTCCACACTCTGATGGATTTGAATAACTTAAGTTATATAAAATTTATACAACCATTGTAGATCATATGTCCCTTTTATATTTAAACTATTTGTTTAAGAATAAAATATCAAATAAAATATATTTGCAAGTACACAATATATAAAAATCCAAAATCTAATGGATTTTAACATTTTTAATGACATAACTTCGTGACATCCATGTTAGTATTCGAGTTTTTATTTATATTAATTTTTAAGTAATGAATTTAAGTAATATATATATATATATATATATATATATATATATATATATATATATATATATATATATATATATATATATATATATATATATATATATATATATATATATATATATATATATATATATATATACGGGGCATTCCAAGACAAATCACTGCAGAAAATGAAGAAAATTAACCATCATGTCTCAGATTTGGCTTTAATTTCGCTTACTGGGATCTTTTATGCCCTAAAACCATTTCTAAAAATAATACTTTAAAAGTTAAAGGGGGGGGTTTAAGCTTTATAATATATATATATATATATATATATATATATATATATAATATATATATATATATATATATATATATATATATATATATATATAGGAACCGACCGGGGCCCCGGCCCCGGCCCCGGCCCCGGCCCCGGCCAACCCCGGCCATTTTTACTGACCCCGGCCCCGGCTAAAAATCAAGGAAAACCGGGGTTGCCAGCCGGGGTTAAAATGGGAAATTATACTTGAGGGGACAATACAATTTCAAATTTTTTTTTTTTTAATTTTCAGCCGATTCTCTTGAAATTTTCAGTGTATATAGCTTTTCTCTTTTTCTAGTGTTTTCCTGAGTATATAACTATTTAAAAATTTTTTTTTTTTTTTTTTTTTTTTTTTAAATTTGACCCTTTTCAAATGAATGGCGAGGCCAAACCACTTTTTGGAATGACCTGAAATTGTACTGTATATTTAGAATTCTATTGGCAACAAAAACTTGTAACAGACTTTTGTTCCTAAAGTTACAGGAAAAATGTTATAAGCCAAAAACGTAACAACTATTAAAAAAAAAAAATCCACCTTTTCGGACAAAAAAAAAATAAAACAAAAAAAACTACAACTATAACATTTATTTTTGATGGGTGTATAGAGCAGGGATGGCGATATAAATTCCTCTCTATTCTTTATTCAATGCGATTCGTTGGTTTAGAGTTATAGCATTGAAGACAGTCAATTTTTTGACCAAATTTCATAAATTCCCAAAGTTTTTTAGGCTATATCTCTCTTCAAACGAATAGCATTAAATAATATATATATATATATATATATATATATATATATATATATATATATATATATATATATATATATATATATATATATATATATATATATATATATATATATATAATTTTTTTGTCTCCTCTGGTGAGCAAAGGCCGGAAGCCCACCAAATTCCACTAGAATTGCTGAACATTATGAATCTGGTCGCTAATGGCTGACGTGACCCGACACACGGAAATTGAAAATGTGCAAGTCAAAAGAAGTTGGGAAATAGATAAAGGGAGTATGTTCCAGACTTTACCAGTAGAGTACATGTAAGAGTGAGCACAGCGGTTAAGTCTGGGGTCAGAGAGTTTTACAGAGAAAAGATGAGACTGTGTAGAAAGTCGTGTAGCACGAGGTTTTCTCAATGGAGGAGGAATGCGACGAGAGTGTTCAGAAGAGCAACATCCGTTGTAATAGCGATAGTATAGAGAAAGTGACGCAACAATTCGACGGGAAGAAAGAGATTGGAGAGAGTAAGTAAGAGCAAAAGAGTTTATAAGATGAAAGGCCCTTGACTCCACCTTTTCGAGAAGAGCTGTATTTGTGGAACCACCCCAGATGTGCGAGGCGTACCCCATACAGGGGCGAACAACGCCCCAATACAGAGCAAGCAACTGGGGTGGCGTAAAAAAAACCACGAAGGCGCCTCAGAACACCCAATCTCTTAAAAGCTTGTTTAGTGAGAGAAATAATGTGATCTTTCCAAGAAAGATCACGAGAAAAAGAAACACCGAGAATTCTGAGGACAGATGAAGGTTTGAGTTGCGTGTTTTCGAAGAAGATGTCATAGTTGTGTGGAAGATTGTGTCAAGTAGAAAGATGGAGTAATTGAGTTTTTGATGCATTGAAAGCGATTATGCTTTCTCTCTCCCACTTTGAAATACGAGAAAGATCAGAGGTCAGTTGCTCCAAGGCCATCCTTCTTGAATCTATCAACTGTTGTTGGGAGGGACGTCATTCAAATTGAAAGGAGTAATGAAGGGTAGAGTCATCGGCATAGGAGTGTATAGGAGACGAAGTAATAGACAGAAGATTATTATTAAAAATTAGAAAAAGAGTTGGAGATACAACAGATCCTTGAAGAACACTACTATATATAGATTTATAGGAAGAACGGTGGCAGTCTACAATAGCTGATAAAGAACAACCAGAAAGGAAATCAGAGAAAAGGTTACAGAGAGAAGAATAGATTCCGAAAGAAGGGAAGTTTGGAAATTAAAGCTTTGTGCCTGACTCTATCGAAGGATTCGATATGTCTTGCGCCACAGCGAAAGATTCACCGAAACTCCTAAGAGCGGAGGACAAAGAGTCATAAAGTAGGGAAAGAAGATCACCAGTAGAACGTTCTTTACGAAAGCCATGCTGGCGATCAGAGATAAGATTAGAAGAATTAAGGTGTTTCCAAATTTTCCTGTTAAGGAATTTTTTGGAAGAAAATCCATATAATCATTAATTTAAATGAATTTTGGCTATTCTACGCCTTTCTTATAATTAAATAAACCTCAATTAAATTTATATCTAATTTTTTTAAAGTAAAATTTCAGTGCTTTTGACCTCTTTACAATTTTTAGGGAACCCCGGCCAGAACCCCGGCCCCGGCCAAATTTGGGTGACCCCGGCCCCGGCCCCGGCCAAATTCCAGCCCCGGTCGGTTCCTATATATATATATATATATATATATATATATATATTATATAATATATATATATATATTATATATATTATATATTGTCAGCATAATTCTAATGCTAATATTTTTAACAGGTTGATGTCTTGGAGGATTCTTGATGAAGATCTTCATATTCGAAGTTATTCATATTCGTTAACCATCTTTACGAAATCGTAGAAGCTCGGGAATAACTGGACTGTCAAAAAAGATGAGTACATTTTTATTAATGTTGCTGTTAATCTCTTATATTTTCTTTCTTCCAGGTTGTCCTTGCTTTATACTTAAAATTTTTACAAAATATTAACATTATATTTAAAAGGAAAACAATAAAAACAAAAGAAAGTATTCTCAACGAATCAATAAAACTATTTCTATCAATAAAAACTATTAAGAAGTACTCAAATCAAAGTCACCAAGTGAAACCACATTACCCGTTTCACGTACGTCATTTTCTTTTTTGCTTTTCCTACGTGATAATATTTTCATCTATATGATAAAAAAAAATTCTATATAATTCTTACAGTTCCGAGTCCGGAACTACTCCTACAACAATCAACATCTTTTCAACGACTATCAAAGAGTTATATACTTATGTTCCTTCATATTCCTCCATTATAAGGAAGAACTTTATTTTGTTAGTTCCGAACCAGAGCTCTAATCTGTACAGCTCTTTCCTTAGCCTTTCTCTCTCCACGTTCCAAACGTGTTGTTAAGATTTCATTCATATATTTCCGTCATCATCGTCATTTAATATCGGGTACAAATAAAAACCTTTATCCATTCTTCGTGTTTTTTTTACCCTTGAACTACTGAAAAAGTTGTGTGCCCGTTGCAATTGCTCTTTTGCGTAATCCTGCTGTACTCACAGAAGATCTGAGATCATCTTTTCGAAAAAAAAACAGATTGCGACATTTACCATCCATTTCGTTGAAGAGACTCAACATTGATGCTAACCTCGCCTCGACAAGGAGAATAGATCGACTCAACTAGACCACCTAGAACCGCCTCCTCATCAGTGGATTTAACCAACGGTGGGTGAAAAGTATTAAATTTTCGTCTTTAATATAATTTAACTATATTGTAATTTATTTTTCTTCTGTTTGGATATTCAAAGTTGCGCGAATAGCTTACAATATATATATATATATATATATATATATATATATATATATATATATATATATATATATATATATATATATATATATATATATATATATATATATATATATATATAGTGATGGCATCCGCATCCGCATTATTTTAATGCGGATGCGGAACATCCGCATCCGCATTTTCGAAAATTCAACATCCGCATCCGCACTTCCGGAAATTCAACATCCGCATCCGCATCCGAACTTTCAAAAATTCAACATCCGCATCCGCATCCGCATTCTCCAAAATTCGACATCCGCATCCGCATCCGCATCCGCAAATTAGAAAATATGACATCCGATCCATCACTAATATATATATATATATATATATATATATATATATATATATATATATATATATATATATATATATATATATATATATATATATATATATAATATATAATATATATATATATATATATATATATATGCGAATTGTAGATCAAGAGTGAGGGTGAAGAGAGAACTATCGGATTGGTTTAGCATAGGAGTGGGATTGAGACAGGGTTTGTGATATCTCCATGTTATTTAATCTATTGATGAATGGTTTACTTAGAAAACTGGAGAGAGAAGGGAAGAGTTTTACGTTGAGAAATATGGAGGGTGAATGTGAAGTGAATGTTTTACTTTTTGCAGATGATGCGGCATGTGTTGGTGGCAGAAACTGGAGAAAAGATGAGAATACTTGTGAGAGAGTTTGAGGGTAAATGTGCAAACACGAGATTGAAATTCAATCCAGCGAAGAATAAAGTTATGAGGATTAGGAGGTGGGGATGAGGAAATGTGGAGGGAGGAATTGGTTTGTAGAAGTGTGAGAATGGAAACTTGAGGAGGTGAATGAATTCAAATATCTAGTAATGTTGGGTGGAAGGTAAGGGTGGGACGGAAAAAGGTATAAAGAACAGAGTGGTAGAAGGAATGAAAGTATTGGGGGCCTAAGAAAAGTATGGAAGAAAAGGAAAAATTTCGAAAGAAATAAAGATAAGAATGTTTGAATGTATGTGTTCACCTTCTGTATTGTATGTGTGTGAAACATAGACGATAAGTGCTCGGTCGAGAAAAAGTTTCAACGCCTTTGAGATGAAAGATTTGAGAGCGATATATAAATTGAGAAGGATTGATAGGATTAGAAATGAAAGAATAAGGGAGATGTGTAAATGGAAGAAGAGTGTAATTGATAGAGAGGAGGAGGATGTGCTAAAATGGTTTGGACATATGTGAAGAATGAAAGAGAACAGAATGGTTGGCAAGGTACGTAGATCCGATGTAGATAGGGGAAGGGTAGGGAGAGGGGAAGGCCGAAGTGGAGATGGATGGATGGAGTGAAAGTGATTTTGATGGAAGGAATTTGAGTTTAGACGAGGGTAGAAGATTTGTGGAGACAGAGATGGAGGGAGGTGGTGAAAGCGTTGAAAGGTAAGAATAGTTATGTTTGTAAGGGAATTGTGGCGGGCACCACCTCACGAAAGTGGGAAAGGTGATAGTGAAATATATATATATATATATATATATATATATATATATATATATATATATATATATATATATATATATATATATATATATATATATATATATATATATATATATATATATATATATATATATATATATATATATATATAATTAATATAATATTTAATCCTCATCAATTAAATTAACATCCGCATCCGCATCCGAACTTTCGAAAATTCAACATCCGCATCCGCACTTTCGAAAATTCAACATCCGCATCCGCACTTTCGAAAAATTCAACATCCGCATCCGCATTTCTCCAAAATTCAACATCCGCATCCGCAAATTGGAAAATATGACATCCGATCCATCACTAATATATATATATATATTATATATATATATATATATATATATATATATATATATATATATATATATATATATATATATATATATTACAGAAACACCACCACTCACGGGCAGAGCCCTTCTTCATGCACACACAGAGGAAGAAAACTCACTCAAACACACCTAACGCACATACCTCAGGTGAGCACAGACGGAAGCCTTGAAGAGTGGAAGATTAAATGCAGGAGGAAAAAATAGATGAAGGTAAAGAGTTCCACAGAACAGAGGTGGCTGGAAAGGAGGTACCACAACGAGCTAGCCTGGGATTTCCACTTCCACACACAATTGCTGCGAATGCAGGTCACCCCTTGTGCATAGAGGACGATGCAACGGTGGAGAAATGCGAGAGGTCAATTCCCTCGAGCACCTGCCATTGTAGTACCTATAGAAAAGAGATAGTGCGCCAACGTCACGATGCAGAGTTTGAAAGTAGGGGACAGTTTATTAATCTTTTAGCTTTAGACTCAACCCTATCCAGAAGAGAGGAGGAGCCGGAGCCCCCCAGATGTGAGAACAGTACTCCATACAAGGGCGGATAAGACCCTTATATATTTGGAGTAACTGCTCAGAACAAAAAAATTCTCGCAACCTGAACAGAACTCCCAGCTTCTTAGAGGCCGCTTTAGCAACCAATGTGATATGAGGTTACCAAGACAGTTTTTTATGTTTAGACCAAGAATGTTAATGTTATTTACAGGTGAGACGGGAGAGCCGTCGAAGAGGATAGGAAAGTTGGGAGGCGTTTTTGAGAGGGAAATGTGAAGAAGTTGAGTTTTTAAAGTGTTGAATTTCACAAGGTTGCTATGATCCCACCGGGAATTCCCATCAAGATCGGCAAGAATAGAATCGGAAAGTTGAAGACAAGAAGCAACTCTAGAACAAAAGATGGAGCAGATTTTAAATGAGTAGAAGAATGCAGAGCTGAGTCATCAGCATAAGAGTGAACAGAGTTAGAAGAGCAGTTGAGAGGATTGTTAATGAAAAGTAAGAATAAAGTTGGATATAAAACAGAACCGAGGGACACCACACTTCACAGAAAAAGAGGAAGAGGTCGCTCCATCTACAATTGCCGAAATGGAACGATCTGACAGAAAACTAGACAAAAGTAAGCAAAGGGAAGGAGGAAACCCAAAGGAAGGGAGCTTGGAGAGCAGCAACGCATGCCATACCCGGTCAAAAGCCTTGGATATATCAAGCGCCACCACACAAGACTTCGCCGAAATCCCTAAGGGCAGAAGACCATAGATCAGTAAGATAGGAGAATGTGTCACCAGTTGACCTCGAGCGTCGAAAGCCATACTGGTGATCTGAGAGAAGAGAATGAGAATCCAAATGACCCAAGAAATGAGAGCTGAGGAGAGTTTCAAAAATTTTAGACAGAACACAAGTGAGAGCTATAGGATGATACTTAGAAGGGTTAGAACGGCTACCCTTTTTCGGGATCGGCTGAACAAATGCACGCTTCCAGCATTGAGGAAAAGTATTAGTATTAAGGCATAGAGAGTAGAGCTGAACAAGGACAGGCGTTAACTCGGATTCGGAAACACACTCCCTCAGAACACGAGGGGGAACGCCATTTGGGCAACTAGCCTTCCTAATGTTCTTATATTTCAGGATCCCATGCACCTGATCATGAGTAATTACAGGTAGAGACATGGGACACCTGAGAGGAAAAGGAGTAGGAGGAGGGATGCCAGAATCGAGCAGGGTGGAATTAGATGAGAAAAAGAGGCTGAAGAGATTAGACTTTTCAGTAAGTAGGAGTATTAGCTACAAAACCATCAGAGGGAATAAATGGAGGAAAGGCAGATTTACAGAAGTTATTAGAGATATTTTTCTCAAGAGGCCAGAAATTTTTATCAGTAGGAGAGCATGGAGGTCAGCACACTTACTTTTTATGAAAGAATGTTTACTTCGTCGAAGAACATCATTACAACGATTTCGAGCTGAATGAAAATTAGCAAGAGTAATAGGAGAAGGAGAGTTTTTCCATTCACGATAAGCATTATATCTCACCCGAAGGGCAAGAGAACAGTGGCCATCAAACCATGGATTTTGAGGAGAAAAAGATTTAGCTGAAGATGGAATGAATCTGCTTATCCCATCAAAGATCACAGCCCTTAAATTTTCAGCAGAGACAGAAGCGTCCCACGAGATAAAGCAAGATTCACTCCAATGGCAATTAGCAAAGAAGCGACGCATTGCCCCCCAATTAAATAATTTCATTTTGAGAAATTATGTAACACCAGAAATGAGATTCCCTAGAGACAGTCACTAACTAGTACTACTGTTACTATAATAATAATTAAAAAAAAATGACTCACCTCTTATAACACCCATGATTAGAGGATGGGGGATAGCTGACTTGATGTGCAATGACTGTTCGTATAAGGCCTAAAAATAAATAAATGAATATTACATACATAGAAATAAATAAATAAAAATTCATGTCACCTGTTCACCTTCATTGCTTACCTTCAGTTTTTTATTATTTTTCTGAGATGTATACATTTGAATTTCAAGAGCATATATCTCCAGTAGTTGAGTCCCTTTTTTCAAATCATCTTCACCTTCATCAGTCTAATAATAATAATAATAATAATAAAATTTCAGGTTATATTTTAAATATATATATATATATATATATATATATATATATATATATATATATATATATATATATATATATATATATATATAATATATATATATATATATATATATATATATATATATATATACTCTTGGACCTTCCTCATAAGAAGGGTCACATTGCTTCCAGGAACCAAGTGACAGCCACTATGAAGGAGGGTGGTACAGATTTCTCAGAGAGGAGAAATGATAGCGAGTTCTGAATTATGAAGGTAGGGGCACTTCAGGAGGAGGTGCTTTGTTGTCTTTGGTTGATGTAGACATCTCTGGCAAAATGGTGATACTTTGCTTTGTATTCCGGATCTATGTTTGTTTGCTTGTAGGTTAGGGTGGTGGTGACCAGACCTCAATCTGGTTAGTGTAATTAGGGGTTTTCCATGGTAGTGTGTTTTATATAACTGGGGGGGATGTGCATTGATTGGGTGCTATTGAAATAATTTTGTAATGCATGTGTATGTGCTTATTTAGTGAGATGATGTTTGTGGGAGGGGGAATGGTTCTGAGGATGCTACCATAGTATAATGCATGTGATGATGATGGTGATTTTAGGCATTGCCTTGAAGGTTTTAGTAGCGTGGGTGATGGCTCTAGAGTGCTGGAATAGAATTGAGTGCCAGTCGTGTCTAAGTGCTCTCAGATAGGGATGATTTTTGTTTATTCATGTAAGGTATTGAATTGGGGTACTTTTAGTGCAGCCTGTAGTCTGGAATGCTTTTTTATTTTTTTCAGTTTCTCTGTTTGAAGGGAGGCTGCAAGGTACCAGGGTGTTTATATACTATAGTGAGTGGTTAATTCATTGCTAAAATTGCTTTGTGACAGTGCCCATAAAATGTTAATTTCCTATTTGCAGTGTTAGTTATGTTTAGTGATGAGAAAAAATAAGTGTCATATGAGGCTTTTTTAATTTTTTCAGTTTCTCTGTTTGAAGGGAGGCTGCAAGGTACCAGGCTGTTTATATACTATAGTGAATGGTTAATTCATTGCTAATTTCCTATTTGCAGTGTTAGTTATGTTTAGTGATTTGAGAAGGTAAAATAAGTGTCATATGAAGCTTTTTTATTTTTTTCAGTTTCTCTGTTTGATGTTGTAAGGGGCTGGCTGCTGCCGAGTATATTTTTCTTGTTTCAGGTTGCATGGAGTATTCTCGGAAGAATAGTCTTACCTGCTTGTTGCTTAGCTGTTATGTGTTTATTCAGGCTATGCGTAGTGTCCCCAAAATTAATATGCCTGTGCCATGTCATGGATTGGAGAGCATGATGGGAGATTGATGTTAACGTGTTTATTGTTTAGATGCGTTAATGTTATTCTCCTATGTTAAATTTATTATTTTTTTTATTTTATTTATTTCGCTTGTGCTAATAGTAAAATCTTATGAGCTATTGTTCCCATTTCAGGCAATATTTAAAACAGGTTGATATTATCCAATTAAAACAGGTTGTGATTGTCAAGACGGCATATTACCTTTACAAGGGTAGGTTGTGTATTCTTTATGATTTTTATTATTTTAATTCATTATATGTTAAGATCATTTTTATTAAGGTGTGGCACTGGGGTAATTGTTTGTAATTCCCACAGGTGCCAGTCTAGGGTCTTATTGCCTATTAATCTGAAATCTTGAGATCGAGTAAACGTTCAGGTCTAAATAATTGAAATCCATGTACAACGCCATATATTCTATAAGAATTGACTCCTTACGTGAGGTGTAGAAAACTAATCTAGAGTCATTACCAGCTGTAATCTCAGTCATCATTCACATTCCGGCTGGCCTGTCATAATCTAGTCCGCAATTGTGGGTGTATACTCAATACTGGAGAAGTTCCGGTCTCGCCAGGTTATTCTATGAATACTCAATCTAGACAAAGATAAGTTAAATCGCGTCTCTTAATATAGACTTTATCAAAAAATTATTTTCATAATTGTATATTCTTCCCTTGAAGAGTATTAATTTATATTATATACATATTCTATATTGTGTTTAAAAACTTTAAATTACTATTTATTTTTTGGGTATTAAATAATCTATATTTTTTTTATTGAATTATATATTTTTATACATTTTTGCTCAGTGTTTCATTACGTAGTATAGTCTCCTAAAGTACACGATTTGGAAGATCCGGCCATATCGAACCTGAGTGGTTCTTAGTTCTGTTGAGCAATCGAGGTGAGCGGGCGCTCACTAGCCTCCTTAGTCGTTTGGCAAGAAACAGTAATAAAGACCTGAAAAAGTTTTTTAGCTTTTATAAATTTAAAAGCAAGGATAAGAAAATTGGCCCAATTAAAATTGATGGGAATTTAGTAAGTTCAGATAAGGAATTGGTTAATATTTTCAATGCTTATTTTGCATCAGTGTTTACTGAGGAAAGGTTGGATAGCAGTTTAGAGAGTAATAGTTCTAGTATACATGTAATGAATAGGTGTACAACATTTCAAATTGAGTTAAATGAAATCGCATCCTTACTAGAACATATTGACCCAAATAAGGCAGCGGGTCCGGATGGTGTGTATGGTAGAATTCTAAAAGAGGGGAGTAGCAGTATTGCAAAGGCACTGTATTTGATTTTTAAGCGATCTATTGCTTTTGGAGAGGTACCTGAGGACTGGAAAACGGCATATGTGGTGCCCATTTTTAAAAAAGGTAGTAAAGAAGATTTAGGGAACTATAGGCCAGTTAGCTTAACATCTCTGGTTGTAAAAATTTTGGAAAAGTTACTGAAAAGTCATATAGAGAAGCATTTAGATGATAACAAGATACTATATAACTCCCAGCATGGCTTTAGAAAGGGTAGATCATGTCAGACAAACCTACTAGAATTTATGGAATATATTACTGAATGTATAGACAGGGGTGATCCAGTTGATGTCATATATTTAGACTTTAGCAAAGCTTTTGATAAGGTACCCCATGTTAGGCTGATGCAAAAGTTGTCGCAGTGTGGTATAGATGGAATGGTACACAATTGGATTAAAGAGTGGTTAAAGAACAGAAGGCAGTGTGTATTACTTAATGGTAATAAGTCATTATGGGAAACGGTGAAGAGTGGGGTCCACAAGGGTTCTGTGCTGGGACCACTATTGTTCCTCATATATATAAATGATTTAGACAAAGGTCTTAAATGCAAGGTTTCTAAGTTTGCAGATGATACCAAAGTGGTTACCTCAGTAAGGAATAATGATGGATGCATAAAGCTTCAAGGTGATCTAGATAGACTTCTTGGTTGGGCAGAGAGGTGGCAAATGAACTTTTAATAGTAAAAAATGTAAAGTTCTTCATGTAGGTTACTCAAATGAAGGATTTAATTATGAAATGAATGGGGAGTGGCTTGAGACTGTGGACCAAGAAAAGGATTTAGGTGTGATAATTAGCAGTAATCTGAAGGTGGGTGATCAGTGTTTGGAAGCAAGGAATAAAGCTAATAAGATGTTAGGTATAATTAACCGCAATGTAGTTTACAAGAGCAAAGAGGTTATAAGCAAACTATATAATAGCTATGTCAGGCCAGCATTAGAGTATTGTGCACAAGTTTGGGCTCCTCATTTAAGAAAAGACGTGGATATGCTGGAGAGAGTACAACGTCGAGCAACAAGGATGATTTCTGGCTTTGAAAATAAGAGCTATGAAGAGAGGTTGAAGGAGTTAGGAATGTTCTCAGTTGAAAGGAGATTTCTCAGAGGGATATGATACAAGTTACAAAATATTTGCATCTGACAGTAATACAGAGATTGAAAAATACTTCATAGTGGACCATGGAAGAGTAACTAGAGGACATAATAAGAAAATTAAAAAGAAGCCATGCCATCTCGATCTAAGAAAATACTCTTTCAGTAATAGAGTTGTTAATTTTTGGAATGACTTGCCACAAGAGATTGTTGACTGTGATTCTCTTGTCAAATTTAAAAAGGGGCTAGATAGATATTATGGATGGTTTGGGTATTATATAGAATAATCTGACTAAGCCAAATTGGCAGGGTATATATGAATTTTTGGATCAACAGATCAACCTATGACAAAGCCTAACGGCAGTTTTTGTAGTGGGTGATGGTTCATTGAGTATTGCATGTGTAATGGGTTTAGTTTTTCTTTTATCTATGCATGACTATGCATGAATGAACTGATAACTGGGATGGGATAGACCTAGTCTTTCGTGCATGTATTAGTATTGTTATTATTTGTTTGGACTGGGACAGTCTCGATAGGCCCTTGTGGCTTCTAACTGTCTCTATTTTCCTATGTTCCTATGTTCCTATGTCCCTCTTTCTTTCTGACCATCTAAGGTCGATCGGTTTTTTCTATTCGGCTAGGGGCAGGTGTCGTCCATCCACTTGCCTTAACAATGTCTATTAGAGTGTTGAGGATTTTTTTGGGAGTTATTTAGTTTGACCTGGGGGTAGATGAATGATTGATGTCTATCAGTAATAATTAGAGTGTTGAGGATTTTTTTTGGGAGAGGCTGTCATTCTGTTGGATACTGTCGCTAGGTGCCCAGTTGCTTAATCACTTGTTAAGCTGTGCCTTGGATTCAAACAAGACAGTCTTATTTGACCGGATGCACTTGTAGCTGTTAATTAAATAATTGAGGAAGCTGTGCGAGAGATCTCTTCTGGTTAATTGTGCATGCTTTTTAAGCTAAGTCTGTGTGCATGAAGCATAAGTATAAGAAATAAGTGGTACATTTACCACTTATTTCTAGTTAATCAAAACAGTCTGTGATCAATTCAAGTATTTGTTGAATTTAACTAAATCCTTATACAAATATTCATATTTGTATAAGTGACAGAAACTTATTTATTAAACCATACACAAATATTTATATTTGTGTATGAGATCAGAATTTGTATGAGTATACACAAATATTCATATTTGTGTACGCAATTTGATTTCTTTTTATTTGTAAGTTGCTGGATTATACAAAAATTTTTATATTTTTGAATGTAATTAATAGTTTATTTGCGGTTGTTACAATTCTGGTTGCACAGTTTACATTAGTAAATAGATCCAAAATAATCTTTCATAAACCAGCATCAATAAAAAATACTCTCCATTTGGTCTATGAGCTGGCATGTGTGTCAACAGGTATGCATATAAATGCATATGGGTGTGTTGTGTTGCAGATTCTGTATATATTACATTAAATTTATATATTTGTTGGGTGCTTCTTCATTTAGTAGATAGTGTCCCAAGTTTTCCAATAGTTTGGTTTTAATTGATAATCATTGTTAGTTGTCACAAGACTCTTAGGAGTGATTGGTTATTCTGTCAGACTGGTAACTCTTCATAGGAACATAGGAACATAGGAAAATAGAGACAGTTAGAAGCCAAGGGCCTATCGAGACTGTCCCAGTC
>SEYY01010830.1:0-17694 GCA_009176605.1 Armadillidium nasatum
AATGAATTTAGTTGTAGAATGGCAAGAGAGCCTAAGCTATAAGGTTGAAAATTCGGAAGATTCCAAATTAGAGACACGAGAACAAACGACATCGTTACGCACGTATGCATAACATCCGACTTTGGCTGAAAATTGAGTATTGAGACAGTATTAGGAAACAGAATAGGGTTTTCTATCAGAACGGTCAAACATATGAGTTTCAACCAAGAATAAGAGGAGAGGTCTAGAAGAAGAGATGTGATGTTAAACAAAGTAGAAATTAGAGTGCAGACCGCGAATGTTGCAGAAATTAATGAAAAAAATAGACCGTGCATCAGGATAAGCCGGCAGCTGTGCAAATTCCTGGTGGCACCAACCCCATCACCGGAGGCCACCAACTCCCAAGTGGTGATATGGGAAGGGGTGGATGGGGGGCTATATTTGGATGCCGCCCCAAGTGGCTTCTCCGAGGTTACTTTTCTCGAGGCCAACATTTAGTTTTTTTTATATTTTCTTTTAGAAGGTGTCTGTATAAATATTCTGTGTGCGAAGGAGAGCTTACTCCGATTTAGTAGAAGGTGAGGGCGAAATGGAACGAATATATGTATATAATATATATATATATATATATATATATATATATATATATATATATATATATATATATATATATATATATATATATTATATATATATATATATATATATATATATATATATATATATATATATATTATATATAATATATATATATATATATATATATATATATATATATATATATATATATATATATATATATATATATATATATATATATATATATATATATATATATATATATATATATAATATATATATATATATATATATATATATATATATATATATATATATATATATATATAATATATATATATATATATATATATATATATATATATATATATATATATATATATATATATATATATATATATATATATATATATATATATATATATATATATATATATATATATATATATATATATTAAATATTCTTTCTCCCTAATAATCACTTTTTATAAAACACAGATGTTAAAAACTGCTTTATTAGTAACATAATATTTCTTTTAAGTATGACAAATCCTAGCTTACGTGGAGCATTTTCGCTCCACCTCTTTCAGGGTGTGTCAAGAAAAGAATTGTTGTTGTGACCCTATTCCTCAATTATGAATCCTGAGCTGGTTGGTTGTTTGATTCATTACTTCCTGCCCATTTCTCCAAAGTCCGCTTAATGCTGTCACACGAAGAGGAATGCTTCAAGTAGTTGTTCGTGATACTATCTAATTTGTAGTTTCCAGTGTCTCGATTAAAGTTTATACTGTTTTAATTGCGAAGGATTCGTAGAAATTTTCGGAAGTTATGATTGTTGATATATTTTAGTGTTTCGAAGTTGTCTATATTAATCATATGTCCTTCTTTTTGCAGATGGGAAATTAATGGTGAAAGCTGATTATATGTGCGAAGGTCATATGAGTGTTGGTATCTACGTCTCTTGATGTCTGTGGTTTCTCCTATATATATTTCTTTACATGAGTTGCATGGAATTCCATAGATGGCGGATTGCAAATTATTCTCGAGTTTTGGTTTAAATAATTTACCCAGAGTGTTGCTGTATTTAGTTGCAATATTAATATAAATATGAAATTAGAAAATATTAATATTGCAACTAAATACAGCAACACTCTGGGTAAATTATTTAAACCAAAACTCGAGAATAATTTGCAATCCGCCATCTATGGAATTCCATGCAACTCATGTAAAGAAATATATATAGGAGAAACCACAGACATCAAGAGACGTAGATACCAACACTCATATGACCTTCGCACATATAATCAGCTTTCACCATTAATTTCCCATCTGCAAAAAGAAGGACATATGATTAATATAGACAACTTCGAAACACTAAAATATATCAACAATCATAACTTCCGAAAATTTTACGAATCCTTCGCAATTAAAAACAGTATAAACTTTAATCGAGACACTGGAAACTACAAATTAGATAGTATCACGAACAACTACTTGAAGCATTCATCTTCGTGTGACAGCATTAAGCGGACTTTGGAGAAATGGGCAGGAAGTAATGAATCAAACAACCAACCAGCTCAGGATTCATAATTGAGGAATAGGGTCACAACAACAATTCTTTTCTTGACACACCCTGAAAGAGGTGGAGCGAAAATGCTCCACGAAAGCTAGGATTTGTCATACTTAAAAGAAATATTATGTTACTAATAAAGCAGTTTTTAACATCTGTGTTTTATAAAAAGTGATTATTAGGGAGAAAGAATATTTAAATAAATATCTCAGTGCGAACCTAATTAGCACTTAATAATTGTATATATATATATATATATATATATATATATATATATATATATATATATATATATATATATATATATATATAAATATATATTATATATATATATATATAATATATATATATATATATATATATATATATATATATATATATATATATATATATATATATATATATATATATATATATATATATATATATAATATATATATATATATATATATATATATATATATATATATATATATATATATATATATATATATATATATATATATATATATATATATATATATATATATATATATATATATATATATATATATATATATATATATATATATTATATATATATATATATATATATATATATATATATATATATATATATATATATATATATATATATATATATATATATATATATATATATATATATATATATATATATATATATATATATATATATATATATATATATATATATATATATATATATATATATATATATATATATATATATATATATATATATATATATATATATATATGAAAAAGAAGGATATTAGGAACCATTACGTAAATGGAGCTAAATCTTCAAAAATAAACATTTCTTATGAAGGGAAGGATCCAATGTCAAAAGCGTTTTTTTTATTATTTGACCGCCTGAGCTGAAATTTACAATGTATATGCCTTTTTAAACCTAAGAACTTTCGATTTTTGACGTTTTTCTGAGTTTCTAACGGTTTAAAAGTTACAGGGGGTCAAAATTCAAAAAGAGAATAAATAGAAGTGGTAAAATAGTGGTCAGAATGATCCAAAAACTCCCCTGTACATTTTTAGCCCCAATTTCCTCAACATTAACGGAGTACATTTTTGAATATTGCTGATAGCGACTGATTATAATAGAAGTTCAATTTTTTTTTTTTAAATGAAAAAAACATACCCTTCCGCAGAAAAAAATTATTAAAAAAAATCCCTGTCTTTAATGTATTTTGAAATTGGGTATTGTTTAGAGGAGTGATGGGTACAAAATTTTTATTTAAGACACTTTTAAAACCTATTTGTTCGATTCGAGATACAGCCTCTCAAACTTTGGAAAATTTGAAATTTGTTCGTAAATTGGCCATTTTCAATAAGCTGTAATTCGAACCAAACAAATAGGTTCTTAATGTGCTTTAAAAGAAACTTGGATATATCCCTCCTCTATATATGTTCCAAAAATAAAAGACTTTCAACTAATGGTTTTTTTTTTTACAAATTTTTTTGTCCGAAGGAGTGAATTATTCAAAATTTGAAGGAAAAAAATTTCGTCACCTGGTCAAGTAAGGGCATATAACTTTTTTTCTGTTATGCACACATCTAAACTCTGTAAAAAGTTTTGTAGCCAATAAATTTTAGAATATACACACCAAATTTCAGAAAAAAAATTTTTTTATGCGGCCTCACCGTAGATTTGAACTTATCCTAAATTTCCAATAGAATTTTTGATCGGTTAATCCCTCGTAAAAACGTTAGGAATGGAGTTTTTTTGTCGTGAAAAAAGCTGTCTATACTGAAATTTTCAGGAGAATCAGATAAAAAATTGTTTTTTCAACGTTGGATCATTCCCTGAAACAAAAATTATGTATTAATACGTACCTCTGATTTTGGGACGAAGGGAACGCCATCCATTTCAATGCATCCATTTCTGGCAACATTGTAGAATTGACTATTTACAGTGAAGAAATTTTCAAATATCAATTTTGGTCGGTTTGCTTAAATATATATATATATATATATATATATATATATATATATATATATATATATATATATATATATATATATATATATATATATATATATATATATATATATATATATATATATATATATATATATATATATATATATATATATATATATATATATATATATATATATATATATATATATATATATATATATATATATATATATATATATATATATATATATATATATATATATATATATATATATATATATATATATATATATATATATATATATATATATATATATATATATATATATATATATATATATATATATATATATATATATATATATATATATATATATATATATATATATATATATATATATATATATATATATATATATATATATATATATATATATATATATATATATATATATATATATATATATAATTATTTTCCTTAAGCTGCTTGGAAAATTATTTTTAAAGACGCAATTTCCTTAATTTTTCCAGAGATTGAAACCTTTTCATGGTAGGATAAAGAAAAGTTAGTTCTACAAAAGATATTTTATTTAATCAGGAATTTAATCAGAAACTAGGATTTTTTTTAAGATGATGTTGTTGGAACGTACCAAGGTTATATTTTGTGGTATGATTTTTCTAATATGCTGTGTTTATATGTGGTATGGATAAAAAGTTTTTTGTTTTGTTAGTGATTGTTTCTATAGAGTAAAATTTTCCTTTGGCTTTTTTGTACGATTTATTAATTATGTATATAGGGTATTGTAGTTTTTTGAAAGTGTTTTTTAAGAAATCATTTTCCGTTTTTAAGTAGGCAGGGGAACAGATTTTAAATGCACGGAGATAAAGGGCTGAGAGGGTGGCTATTTTGATGTTTTTAGTATGTGCTGAATACCAGTGTATGTAGTTAGATGAAGATGTGGGTTTTCTATATATTGTATATGATGGTTTAGTGGTGTGGTTCCATAGGATAAGTGTGTCTAATAAGGGTAGGGAGTTTTGTGTTGGGGGGGTTCCATAGTGAATTGAATATTTGGGTGAATGTTATTTATGTGGTTTACAATTGTTATGAGGTTGGTTGTGATGGGGATGGCAGCAAATACGTCATCAACATAACGCAGCCATGTGGTGTTTGCAAGGAGGTGATGTGGGTGAATGTAATAGTGTTCTAAAAGTTCCATATATAAATTACTGTTTGTAGAAGGTTTGATTGTATTGGAAATAATTATGTTTGAGGGTGAGGAGGATGAGTTGTTTTAATATGTGGAAGGGGTATTGTAAGTTAATGTTGTTTTCGTTGATGTAGGTGGTTAGAAGTTGTAGTAGATGTTCAACAGGGACTGAGGTGAAAAGAGAGACAACATCGGAACTTACAAATTTATGAGTTTTGGGGCTGAGGGAGGCTGTTTTGTAAATGAATTCTTCTGTATTTTTTAAATGAGAAGATGATATTTCTCAGATTTATGCACATTTTGCTGGCTGACCTTCCACATGTGTTTGTTTATAGATAACATACTAATTGCTACTGAAGGGGAAGAAGAGCATAAACAAATATAAGAGAAAGTGTTGGAACGATTTCCTTACTGCAAAATTTATTTAAATGGATCAAAGAGCAAGATTGGTAAAAAGCATTTAACCTTCCTAGGATACGATATTTCCAGCGGAGGCATTAAACTGAAAACAGAGAGAATTGAGGTTACTAAGAGAATTTCAAAACCTAAGACAATTAAGCAACTCAGATCATTTCTAGGGGAGCTTAACTTTTTCCGTTCTTGCATTCCGAATTTAGCTCATATTCGAGAACCACTGACGCTTGAATTGAGAGGAAAACCTTTCAGTTCTAGAAAAATAAAGTGGAATCGCAATTCAAAGTTAGCATTTGAAGGAGCGAAGTCAGCGTTGCATTTACTGTTGAGCTAGGGTACCCTGAAGGAGATACTCTTCTAATTATATACACCGATGAGAGTGATGTCGCTACTACAGGTGCCATTTTCCTAGATAATGAAGAGAGCAAATCATTGGGATTTTATAGCGCGGTTTTAAAACAGTGTGAAAGAACTCCTTGCAGTTTAGTAAAGAACTCCTTGCAATTAAAAGACAATGAATAAATTCTCACACCTCATGATAGGAAGAAAGGTGAAGATGCTGACAGATAGCTTGTCGATAAAGCAGGCTTTCAGAAAAAAATAGACTCCCCGGCGTTGACACACATGAAAAGCGATTTTTAGCCTTTATCTCCGAAATTGACGTAGAGTTAGAGCATATAAAAGGATCTGAAAACGTGTTAGCCGATTATCTATCCAGGTATTTAGAAAATCCGGTCAATGCTAAGGTGGCAGAGGATGCAGATAGAATTTTAACAATCAAAATTACAGGCCCTAAAAAAGTTCATACGTCTACTTCAAGTGGGGAGGGGCTTAGGGCAACCAGTTTATAAAAGGCGGAGGGTAGTAAATTAAACATCCAGAGGACTGGTTGCCTTGTCTATATAGTAAAAGAAAGTTCCGAAACCACAAGAAGGCAGGAAACAAAGTCGAGCCTCTCTAACCTTGAAACTAAAATGAAGGCGACTGTATTTGGGGAAATATTTAAAGTTAGTTCGGCTGATTCTTTAAATTAATTTATAAGGGAAATAAACGTTAAAGAGTTAAAGAAGGCTCAGGAAGGAGATGAAGGATTAAAAAAATATATTACAGGTGAAGAAAAAAATGCATTAAGTTTAGCGAAAAGAAAGTTTTGGTATAAGGATACCGAAGTAGAGCTGTATGTTGATATATCGCTGGGTTATTTTCAAGTGTATGTACCTGAAAAGTGCTTAAATGAAGAGATTGAGTATTGCCATGGAAGACGGTACGTAGGTGTTCAAAGAACAGTGAAAATATTGAAATCAGAATTCGTGGTTAAAAATATGAATGCAAAAGGGAAAGAGTTTGTGAGAACGTGTGATCCTTGTCAAAGGGCAAATCTCATTAAGAACATTAGCCCAGAATATAAGAATATAAGAAGTTTCAGGAGGTATCTAAAAAATGTGAAGTAGTTCATGTTGACATTCTTTAGATGTCGGACTGCCGAAAGTATAAATAATTATTAACCTTTCTATGACAGGTACACCAGGTACATATGAGCATTCCTCTGAAAAACGTAGAAAAAGAGACTATAGCTGATACTATGGTACGGGAAATGTTCCCCGTAGGAGGAGTGATGAAAATGCTTATAAGCGATAGAGGGCCTCAGTTTACTTCAGGGCTTTTCCAAAGTGTGTGCCAAATGTAACGTCAAGCAGCTGTTCACCAGAGAGTAATGGAGACTTGGAGATCTACCATAAGACGCTGTTGAGTTGTTTAATGACTATGCTTGCGGAAGTATTTACGTATAAACAGAAGTGAATTGATCTCCTACCTTTTGCACTGTTTTGTTTGAGAACTACTTCCATAGGAGATAGCGGAATTACAGTATCCATGATGATGTTTGGCCTAAACCCGCTGATACCAGGAGCTTTACTTGAAAACAAAATTAGCAAACCTTATATGGATTATAAGGGAACAACAGGGTGAAAATCTGATTACCTTGACGGGAGCTCTTATGCTTGAAACTGTTCTTGAAACGAACTTTTTTGGGTTCGTGGATAGCTCAGCGGTAGAGCATCGAGTCTTTTTCATTCTCAGTCGCAACAGGCGGTGGTTCGACCCCAGAGAAGGATTCCCATAAAAGTTTATATTTTCACATTATATATATATATATATATATATATATATATATATATATATATATATATATATATATATATATATATATATATATATATATATATATATATATATATATATATATATATATATATATATATATATATATATATATATATATATATATATATATATATATATATATATATATATATATATATATATATATATATATATATATATATAGTTAAAATACGAAAATTTAGAACACTTACTTAGCAAAACATAACTAATTTTTATTATTTAAAATATGATTCGAACAAAATGATGAAAAAGTATATATGGCACCTATGTAATAGTTTACTCTCTCTGGTAGTAAAATTAAACATTGCCCGTTCTCTCTTTTTTAATTTTGGTTAGCGAAATTATATAATACCTCAGACTACCATAAGGTTTCATTTTTATGATAAGGGAATATTAAGACATAAAAGTTTGTTTAATACAAAAATCTAAGAAAAATAAGATGAATATTCTCTTTGATAATATTTTTAAGGTATATAAAGTAATATGGCGCTATTGCATGGAAATATTAGTGTTGTTTGATTTTTGTAATTAAATGCACTTCCTTTTAAAGGTTATTAATAATTCTGAATGTATTTTTAAGAAAAATTTATTTATATTTATATTTATATTTATATTAACAACAGAATATATATGAGAAAAAAGGAATAATTTACCGAATAAAGGAGATGGGACAATTTTATAATAGTTCGCCTTTGTTAAACGAGAAGCAATATTATTGAGTAAATTGATAAAAAATCTAACAGAAACTTGCATACTTTATTAATTACAGCATAAATAATGTGATAAATTAGATAGAATGAGAATTTAGGTTCATAATTAGTAGTTTGATGTAATTTATAAATCTACTCAACAGTTTAAATAAAATATGTTAAAATATTTCCAGTGAGAAAAAAAGATTTTAAAAAATTTGAAAAAGAGAATTAAGTTCGGGTTATTTCATCAAGAATTTTATAATTTAAAACAGAACTTTATAAGTAATAATATTTAAAAATTATTTCAAATATATATATATATATATATATATATATATATATATATATATATATATATATATATATATATATATATATATATATATATATATATATATATATATATATATATATATATATATATATATATATATATATATATATATATATATATATATATATATATATATATATATATATATATATATATATATATATATATATATATATATATATATATATATATATATATATATATATATATATATATATCATTAAGCAATTACATGAATTATGACCTTTAACGTTTTCTATGTTAATAATAATAGTTACTACTTTAAAATTACGTTTGGACTGACCGGAAATTCATAACAATAACGTTTAGACTTGCTACTATGATTCTTATTATTAAATGATTTAAAAATAGCTTCGAATGGAAAGATAGTAATCGAAGATTAGAAATGGCGGTATTAACTTAATTAATAAAAGTCGGCAAATATTTAATCATTCTCTTAAATATTATCTAGAGATAGATTGAGATCGAAATACTCCTTATATTTCTTAAAGGGAAAAAAAGTAAAAAAATAATAACTTTACAATATATATATATATATATATATATATATATATATATATATATATATATATATATATATATATATATATATATATATATATATATATATATATATATATATATATATATATATATATATATATATATATATATATATATATATATATATATATATATATATATATATATATATATATATATATATATATATATATATATATATATATATATATATATATATATATATATATATATATATATATATATATATATATATATATATATATATATATATATATATATATATATATATATATATATATATATATATATATATATATATATATATATATATATATATATATATATATATATATATATATATATATATATATATATATATATATATATATATATATATATATATATATATATATATATATATATATATATATATATATATATATATATATATATATATATATATATATATATATATATATATATATATATATATATATATATATATATATATATATATATATATATATATATATATATATATATATATATATATATATATATATATATATATATATATATATATATATATATATATATATATATATATATATATATATATATATATATATATATATATATATATATATATATATATATATATATATATATATATATATATATATATATATATATATATATATATATATATATATATATATATATATATATATATATATATATATATATATATATATATTATATATATATATGGGAGTGTCTATTCTCCCACTTCTTCCCCCAACTCCCTTCCCATGTTCCTACAAATTTACAAGCGCTTACTCTTACATTACCTTTAAAATGGAGAAAAATGGTGAAATATTTAACTGCCTCGGAGATGCTACGAGGGGCGGCATCCAAAGATTTCCCCTTACCCACTCCTTCCCCCATCACCACTTGGGAGTTGGTGCCCTCCGGTGATGGGGTTGGTGCCACCAAGACCTCTACGCCGACTTGCCCTGATGCACGATCTTCCTTTTTCATTAACTTCTGCAACATTCGTGGTCTCTTTACTAATTTCCACTTTGTCGAACACCACCTCTCTTCTCTCTCGTCCTGATCTCTTATTCTTAACCAAAAATCAGGTGTCTAAGTGCTCTGACAGCAAGCCTTACTATGTTTCCTCCTACTGTCTCTATCCTCAATTTTCAGCCAAAGGCGGATGTTGCGCCTATGTGCGCAACGATGTTGTCTGTTCTCGTGTCTCTAATTTGGAGTCTTCTGAAATCTCTACTCTATGGCTTAAACTCACTTGCAACTCTACAACTAAATTTATATGCTCTGTCTACTTATCTCCTAATAATACAGACTATCAAAAACTCTTCGACTATCTTAACTCCAAAATAGAACACATTCTTTCTTCTTCTCTTTTCTCCGAAATCATCATATTAGGTGATTTCAATGTTCACTACCGCCAATGGCTTTCATCTAGTTCTCACGATCCAGCTGGTGAACTCGCCTTCCAATTTTCTATCCAGAACAACCTTGAGCAGTTGGTGCAACTCCCTACCGTATCTCTGATCGCCTTGGTGATGAACCCAACGTATTTGATCTTTTAATAACTTCTTATCCTTCTCCTTACACTGTTAAACTCTTTCCTCCTCTGGGTTCATCCGATCACCTTCTTATCTCTGTATCTTTTCCTGTCTCTTCAAGTCTTCCGCAAGAACGGCCCCCGCCTTCGGCGAGGAGACGTTTGTGGCATTTCGGTACCACTAACTGGTCTGACTTGCGGTTGTACTTTCTGACTTTCCATGGAATGATTACTGTTTCCGTGACAGGGGTCCCTCTGAGTGTGCAGAGCAAATAACCGAGGTGATTATCTCTGGCATGGAGGCGTACATTCCATATTTTTTCCATTCTACTAAACCTAACAAACCTTGGCTTAACTTTGCTTGTTCTCGTGCTATCCGCCACAGGGATGCTACCTTCAGGAATTACCGTCGTCTTCAAACTTCTGAAACTCATGCAACTTTTATTTCATCCCGGAATCGTGCAAATTCTATTCTCCGTAATACTAAAAACTCCTTTCTCCGCTTAAAATGCAACAATCTTTCTGGTTCTACTTCCTCACACCCATTCTGGCATTTTGCAAAAAAATGTCAACTCTAACTTTGCTTCTTCCTCTTTCCCTCCACTAGTATCTTCAGACAGTAAAACTGAAGATTTGCCTTCCTCTAAAGCTGAACTCTTCGCTCAAACTTTTGCTTCCAACTCAACCTTAGACGATTCCGGAGCTGTTTCTTCTCCTTCAACCCCCTCTAACTCATTTATGCTTAAAATTATAATTTCTTCTAAAGACATCACTTCTGCTCTCTCTCTGAGCTTAACACTAAGAAGGCATACGGTCCTGACGGTATCCCTCCTGTGGTTCTCAAAACTTGTGCTTCCGAGCTTGCACCCTGCCTTGGTAAACTTTTTCGTCTATGTCTTTCTACTTCAACCTTCCCTTCTTGCTGGAAACGTGCGCTTATTCAGACTGTGCCGAAGACGGGAACCCTTCTCAACCCTCTAACTATCGTCCCATTTCTTTAATCTCCGTTCTTTCTAAAATTTTCGAATCTATCCTTAACAGGAAGATTTTGAAACAACTCAATTTTTCTAATCTTATCTCTGATCGCCAGTATGGCTTTCGTAAGAAACGCTCTACTTGTGATCTACTTTTCCTTCTCTCTGACTCTTGGTCCTCCTTTCTTCGGCATTTCGGTGAATCTTTTGCTGTTGCGCTAGACATATTGAAAGCTTTCGATAGAGTCTGGCACAAAGCTTTGATTTCCAAACTTCCCTCTTTCGGAATCTATCCATTCTCTCTGTGACCTTCTCTCTGATTTCCTTTCCGGTCGTTCTATAGCAGCAGTTGTAGACGGCCACCGTTCTTGATTTAAATCTATTAATAGTGGTGTTCCTCAAGGATCTGTCCTATCCCCAACACTTTTTCTACTTTTCATTAATGACCTTCTCTCTGTTACTTCATCTCCTATCCACTCCTATGCTGATGACTCCACCCTTCATTACACTTTTCAATTTGAAAGGCGCCCCTCTTAACAACAGCTACTAGATGCAAGGAGGGTTGCCTTGGAGCAGCTGACCTCTTATCTATCTCGTATTTGTAATTGGGTTAGAGAGAACATGGTTGTTTTCAATGCCACCTAACTCAATTCCTCCATCTCACTACTAGACACAATCTTCCACATAACTATGATACCTTCTTCGATAACACTCAACTCAGACCTTCGTCTGTTCTTAATATTCTCGGTGTTTCCTTTTCTCGTCATCTTTCTTGGAAAGATCACATTACCTCTCTTTCTAAACAAGCTTCTGAGAGGTTAGGTGTTCTGAGGCGCCTTCAGTATTTCTTCACTCCACTCCAGTTGCTTGCTCTGTATAGAGGTGTTGTTCGCCCCTGTATGGAGTATGCTTCGTTTATCTGGGGTTGTTACACACATACAGCTCTCCTTATGAAGGTGGAGTCTTGGGCATTTCGTCTCATCAACTCTTCTGCTCTTACTAACTCTCTTCCACCTCTTTCTGTCCGTCGAATTGTTGCGTCACTCTCTATATATTATTGCTATTACATTGGACACTGATCTTCTGAGCTCTCTCTTCGCATACCTCCTCCATTGAGAAGGGCTCATGCGACTCGACTTTCTACACAGTTTCGTCCTTTCTCTTTCCAACTCTCTGACCCTAGACTCAACCGCTATGCTCTGTCCTACATGTACTCTACCGGTAAAGTGTGGAGCACACTCCCTTATTCTATTTTTCAAACTTCCTATGACTTACACACCTTCAAACGTCGCGTATCAAGTCACGTCAGCCTTTAATTTGACCATTCTCCCGTTTTTCCCCCTAACTCTGGTGGAATTGTAGTAGGCCTCTGCCCTTTGCCCACCAGAGGTGATATAAATATATATATATATATATATATATATATATATATATATATATATATATATATATATATATATATATATATATATATATATATATATATATATATATATATATATATATATATATATATATATATATATATATATATATATATATATATATATATATATATATATATATATATATATATATATATATATATATATATATATATATATATATATATATATATATATATATATATATATATATATATATATAGTGATAACCTCTGCATCCGCGGAGCATTCTCATCAAAATTAATATCCGAATCCGCATCCGCATCTGCTCTTTCGGAAATTCAACATCCGCATCTGCACTTTCGTAAATTCAACATCCGCATCCGCATACGCAAATTGCAAAATATGACATGCGATTCATCACTAATATATATATATATATATATATATATATATATATATATATATATATATATATATATATATATATATTATATATATATATATATATATATATATATATATATATATATATATATATATATATATATATATATATATATATATATATATATATATATATATATATATATATATATATATATATATATATATATATATATATATATATATATATATATATATATATATATATATATATATATATATATATATATATAATATATATATATATATATATATGGTAGTCGCTCTGACCCTTCTAACTATCGACCTATAGCTCTCACCTGTGTTCTATCTAAAATTTTTGAAACTCTTCTCAACTCTCATTTCCTGGATCATTTGGAGTCTCATTCTCTTCTTTCTGATCACCAGTATGGCTTTCGACGCTCGAGGTCAACTGGTGACATACTTTCCTATCTTGGTAATCTATGGTCTTCTGCCCTTAGGGACTTTGGGGAGTCTTGTGTGGTGGCGCTTGACATATCCAAGGCTTTTGACCGGGTGTGGCATGCGTCACTGCTCTCCAAGCTCCCCTCCTTTGGGTTTCCTCCTTCTCTTTGCTTACTATTGTCTAGTTTTCTCTCAGATCGTTCCATTTCGGCTCTTGTAGATGGAGCGACCTCTTCCTCCTTTTCTGTCAACTGTGGTGTTCCTCAGGGTTCTGTTTTATCTCCAACCTTATTCTTACTTTTCATTAACGATCTTCTCCACTGCACTTCTAACTCTGTTCACTCTTATGCTGATGATTCAACTCTGCATTCTTCTACTCATTTAAAATCTGCTCCCTCTTTTGCTTCTAGACTTGCTTCTCGTCTTCAACTTTCCGATTCCATTCTTGCCGATCTGGATAGGATTTCCCGGTGGGGTCATAGCAACCTTGTAAAATTCAACTCTTTAAAAACTCAACTTCTTCACATCTCCCTCTCAAAAACACCTCCTAACTTTCCTATCCTCTTCGATGGCTCTCCCGTCTCACCTGTAAATAACATTAACATTCTTGGTCTAAACATAAACAACAAACTGTCTTGGAAACCACATATTAAAATTGTTGCTAAAGCGGCCTCTAAGAACCTGGGAGTCCTGTTCAGATTGCGAGAATTTTTTTCTTCTGAGCAGTTACTCCAAATATATAAGGGTCTTATTCGTCCTTGTATGGAATACTGTTCTCACATTTGGGGGGGCTCCGGCTCCTCCTCTCTTCTGGATAGGGTTGAGTCAAAAGCTAAGAGATTAAAAGAGGGAAGTTTAGAAATCTAAGCTTTGTGCCAGACTCTATCGAAGGCTTTTGATATGTCCAGAGCCACAGCAAAAGGATTCACCGAAATGCCGAAGAGCAGAGGACCAACAGTC
This sequence comes from Armadillidium nasatum, assembly GCA_009176605.1. NCBI lineage: Eukaryota > Metazoa > Arthropoda > Malacostraca > Isopoda > Armadillidiidae > Armadillidium > Armadillidium nasatum. The sequence continues at coordinate 15,229 of SEYY01010830.1, forward strand.
AGAGAGAAGGGGAAGAAGATCACCAGTAGTGCGTTTCTTACGAAAGCCATGCTGGCGATCAATGATAAGATTAGAAGAATTGAGATGTTTTCAAATCTTCCTGTTATGGATAGATTCGATAACTTTAGATAGAACATCTATAGGTCAAAGAAATGGGATGGTAGTTGAAGGGTTGAGGGGTCCCCCTTCTTCGGAACACGCTGAATGAGCGCACATTTCAAGCAAGAAGGGAAGATTGAAGGAGAAAAACAAAGACGAAATAGTTTACCAAGGGATGATGCAATCTCGGAAGCACAAGTTTTGAGAACCACAGAAGGAATACCATCGGGACCATACGCCTTCTTAGTATTAAGCTCAGAGACTGCAGTAATTACATCTTTAGAAGATATTCTAACCTTAGGCATAAATTAGTTAGATGGGTTTGAAGGAGGAGGTATAGCTCCAGAATCGTCTAAGGTTGTATAAGGGCAAAAGTTTGAGTGAAGAGTTCAGCTTTAGGAGAAAGTAAAACAGCAGTTGTGCCGTCGGAAGATACTAAAGGAGGAAAAGAGGAATTATTCCATGAAATAACTGATCGTGTCCGTTAAAGTGTAAAACTCTCTTGTATTTTATGGTTTAACTAGTTATTTCATAGAATAACGATCTGCAGCCCGTTAAATTGTAATCTATATCTTATATCTCGCTTTTTAGTATAAGGTACATTTACGTTTCGTTTAACAATATTATAAAGAATCATAACATTGAGAACATATTATAAAGAATCATAACATCATGTTCTTTGTAATTCCAAGTGTCATTTTAGTAATCCTTGTTGTAACAAATGATTTTATGGTACGTTTCCATAAATACGATTTATATGCTGCATAAATTGTATAAATTGCTTCTTTTTCATTTTAATTGTCTATCATTAGTTTATTTATAGAATACCTAGTTATTTCATTTTAGATAAATTGTTTATTTTACATTTTAACTATCTGTCATTAGTTAATTTATAGAATACCTAGTTATTTCATAGAATAACTAGTTAACTAGTTAAAGTGTCAAATTATTAACATATTACACACTTTAACGGCCACTATCAGTTATTTCATGGAATAACTAGGTATTCTATGAAATAACTGCATTATATACTTTAACGGTAACATATATATATATATATATATATATATATATATATATATATATATATATATATATATATATATATATATATATATATATATATATATATATATATATATATATATATATATAATGGAGCCAACTTTGATAGTCGCGGAAAAGCCCCGAGGGGCAGTTTCCAAATATATCCCCTCATCCCCCCCTTCCCATTTCTTCTAGTTCTGGTGAACCTGCCTTAAATTTCGCTATCCAAAACGACCTTGAGCAGTTGGTGAAGCTCCTTACTCGTATCCCTGATCGTCTTGGAGTTGAACCCATATATATATATATATATATATATATATATATATATATATATATATATATATATATATATATATATATATATATATATATATATATATATATATATATAAGTGATTGGGGAATCCAAATTCAGATTCGGTTATTTTTTTAAATGAATTTGGATTCTGATTCGGAGGTTCTGGATTCTTATTCAAATTCGAGAAATTCCAAAATCAGCTGGATTCGGATTCAATTCGGATTCGGATGGGAATTTGCCGTATTAGCCCATCACTGATATATATATATTATATATATATATATATATATATATATATATATATATATATATATATATATATTATATATATATATATATATATTTATGCCTCCTCTGGTGGGCAAAGGCCAGAGGCCTACCAATATCTACCATTGGGGAGCATTCGAAATCGGGTCGCTAATGTCAGACGTGACACGATACCCAGCGTTTAAAAATGTGCAAGTCAAAGAAGTTGGGAAAACAGGTAAAGGGAGTGTGTTCCAGACTTTACCAGTAGAGTACATGTAAGAGTGAACATAGCGGTTAAGTCTGGAGTCGGAGAGTTGGACAGAGAAAGGATGAGACTGTGTAGAAAGTCGAGTCGCACGAGCCCTTCTCAGTGGAGGAGGTGTGCGACGTGAGAGTTCAGAAGAGCAATGTCCGTTGCAATAGCGATAGTACAGAGAGAGTCACGCAACAATTCGACGGGAAGAAAGAGATTGGAGAGAGTTAGTAAGAGCGGGAGAGTTAATAAGACTAAAAACCCTAAACTCCACCTTTTCAAGAAGAGCTGTATGTGTGGAACCACCCCAGATATGAGAGGCGTACTCCATATAGGGGCTAACAACACCCCTATACTGAGCAAGCAACTGGGGTGCGTAAAAAAAAACTACGAAGGCGCCTCAGAACACCCAACCTCTTAGAAGCTTGTTCGGAGAAAGAAGTAATGTGATGTTTCCAAGAAAGATCACGAGAAAAGGAAACACCGAGAATATTGAGAATAGATGAAGGTTTGAGTTGAG
>SEYY01010831.1:27500-30000 GCA_009176605.1 Armadillidium nasatum
ATAATAATAAAAATAATAGTAATATCAGAAGTAATCTAATAAAAATAATAATAATACCAATAATAATAATAATAATATAAAAATAGTAATAAGAAGAAGAAGAAAAAGAAGAAAAATAAAAATATAATGAATAGAAAATGAAAAAGAATTAAGAAGGAGAAGAAGAATCTATAATAAGAAACACACTAATAATAATAATAATAATAATAATAATAATAATAATAATAATAATAATAATAATAATAATAATAATAATAATAATAATAATAATAATAATGATAATAATGAAAATAGCAATAATAATGTATAATAAGAAAAAATATTTATAATATATAAATAATTACTATAGAACTTGTCATTATAATTAATATTAATCTTATTATTATATAATTATTATTATAATTGTTATTATTATTATTATTATTATTATTATTATTATTATTATTATTATTATTATTATTATTATTATTATTATTATTATTTTCAAAATTACTTAAGTACTTAACAATAAAAATAATAGTGACAATAATATTAATAATAATGTTAATAATTATCATTAATATTATAATTTTAATAGTAATAATGACAAACTAAATAATGGTAAAAAATAAAAATAATAATATTGATAATTTTAATGACAATAGTAATAATAATTATAATAATAATTATAATAATAATAATAATAATAATATAGTAGTAATTATGGTAAAAACAATATTATTTTTATAATAATTATAATTATATAATGATAATGATAATAATAATAATTATAAATATGATAATAATAATAATAATAATAATAATAATAATAATAATAATAATAATAATAATAATAATAATAATAACAATAATAATAATAAAAATAATAATTGGAAAAAAAACTAAAACAAATAAGGTTAAATATACAAATATTTTTAAATCAGTTATATATATATATATATATATATATATATATATATATATATATATATATATATATATATATATATATATATATATATATATATATATATATATATATATATATATATATATTAAATAATAAAAAAAAAAAAAAAAAAAAAAAAAAAAAGTTTTATTTTTTATTTTTTAAATCATTTTATTTTTTGAGATTTTTTACCATTTTTTTTTTTTTTATTTTTTTTTTTTTTTTTTTTTTTTATATTATTTATATATATATATATATATATATATATATATATATATATATATATATATATATATATATATATATATATATATATATATATATATGAGATTATTATGGTAACCATGTGGTTGTGCATATTGGTGTGTTTATGGGTGTACATTTGTGTGAATGTGTTTGTGTGACCTAACAATGACACTAACAAAGATAATTTTTCTTATAATATTTTCTTATAGATAAATAGAGCAACAAAACATGGGAATAAATCCTATAATTTTCATTTAAATTATAAGAGCAACAATATCTTATATAGAAAGTTTGGCCAACGTTTTTATCTTATTTTTAGATAAAGCTTTATCATGAGTGCATTTTTAATCTATGACTGAATATAAATTAAGGTTATTATTATTTACTATGGTTTAAATGTCTCGGGCACGTATATATATATATATATATATATATATATATATATATATATATATATATATATATATATATATATATATATATATATATATATATATATATATATATATATATATATATATATATATATATATATATATATATATATATATATATATATATATATATATATATATATATATATATATATATATATATATATATATATATATATATATATATATATATATATATATATATATATATATATATATATATATATATATATTTCGTAGATATAACAGTTAGTAGTAGTAGTAGTAGTAGTAGTAGTAGTAGTATTAAGAATAAAAATAGTAAAAATAATAAAATAATAATAATAATAATAATAATAATAATAATAATAATAATAATAATAATAATAATAATAATGAAAATAATAATAAGATCACTTTTTTTACAGCGTTGAAATCACTGTGATCTTTTTTCTCGATTTCTTAATTTTTAATTTTTTTTTTGTAACAAATTTCTTAAAAAGTATAGAACGAAATTATTCCAATAATTAATACATTTAAGCAATACTTACTTTTTAATTTAGAGATTCCAATAAATTGCACAGTAATTTAAAAAAATAAAATATAAATTAAATAAATTTTTCACAGATATTAATTTATTAATACTTTAATATGACGAATGTCATTGCTTCTCAAATATGTAATTTATTGATTTATATTGCAATAAATATAATCAATTACATCGTTTTTTTAATTATATTTATTGGTTGTCATAATTATAATTATAAATATATATTGAATTATTTTTAATTTTTAAAGAGCTGTTAATATTGTTTAAATAGATTATGTTTTTTTCTTGCAGAAAAAGATAATATATAACATTTTTATTTCCTATTCACAATAAAATGTTTTTTAATTATTTTTTTCAATTCGT
>SEYY01010833.1:0-5000 GCA_009176605.1 Armadillidium nasatum
TTTGGGCTACAACGGAGTGATTGAAATGAGTAACAATTAATCTATATTTGACTCATAATAGAATTTTTAACTACTATCTTAGTTTGGTGTGCAGAGCAATCTACATTTTTCACTCTACTTTTTATATTTGTGCCCGAATCCCTGACTACGCATGCACTTCATTTATGAAATTTTTTTGTCAGCATCTTTTCAATACCGTTTCAAGATAGCGCCTGTATGGCGCTCAGAAGAGTTCTGCATTCAATACAAAGTTTTATCTTTGAAAGTTTTTTTCGATTGATGATATGTAATTTTTTTCCATCCGTGCATGCGGATGCGGTTGCGGAATCAATTGCGGATATCCGCGATGCGGATTTGGAAAAATGATGCGGATATCCGCAGTTGCGATACGGATGCGGGTATCCGGTCCACCTCTAATATATTATATATATATATATATATATATATATATATATATATATATATATATATATATATATATATATATATATATATATATATATATATATATATATATATATATATATATATATATATATATATATATATATATATATATATATATATATATAATAATATATATATATATAAAGAGTTTCGGAATTGCACGGCAATAGTTAAAGTATGGGTTCTCTACCACAATATAAACAATAAAGGTCATATAAACATATGTTTAAAATTTGTTTATATCCGAGATATCAGATGTTAAAGACGTATCTCTCTGAACATTAGCATACGTTCATTTGTTGAAAATTGTAGCACATTTAGGTCATTCCGTATTAGACTCTGTGAGTGTAGGTTACTCATCAGATTGTCTCATTCTGTGCCTATCCAAGTGAGTGAATTGCGTGTTTCGGTTCAAGTGGATTATCATTGGTGACACCACGAATGTGTTCACATTTGTAGAACAAACAGACATGCTATTAACGTATGGCGAGGTACATCAAAATGGTCTTGCAGCCGTTCGAAGATATCGTGAAAAATATCCCAACAGAAGAATACCAAATCTTAAAACGTTTGAGGCCATTGAAAGACGCCTCAAGGAAAATGGGAAGTTAAACCCTCTACGAGTAAACGCCGAGCAACAAATAATTAGACGAACCGCTAACGTTGAAGAAAAAATATCTCCTATTACTATCACCAGAAGATGGTCTCTTCATTTCGATGTGTCCTTTACCAGCATATAGCGAACATTGCGCGAACAACAACTGTAACCATATCACGTTACCCCTGTGCAAGAACTGCTACCACATGATTAAAACAAGCGCAGACATTTCTCCCAGTGGTTAATTCGAAAATGCACACGAGATCCTAACTTCCTGAGACGCATGCTCGTTACCAATGAATCCTGCTTTACTAGAAATGGGATTACTAATTATCGAAACACCCATACCTGTGATGATGAAAACCCTCATACGACTGCTACTACACATTACCAACATACATTTTCATTAAATGTCTGGTGTGGTCTTCTATGCGATAATTTAGTCGGCCCCTTCTTTTGCCACCTAGACTTTCAGGAGTTTCTTACCTGCAGTTTTTGCAGGATAATCTCCCTGAGCTTCTACAAGGTATTCCGATTGCCAATAGGCTGGGGATGTGGTTTATGCATGACGGTGCACTTTGAACAGTTACTGTAAATGATGTCCTGCGAAATACATAACTGTATGACCCAATATCACGTTAATAATGCATTTTGTGCAGTGTTTTATGACCCTTATTTCTATATTGTACAACCAATACCTAAACTATTGCCGTGCAGTTCCGAAAACCATGTACTATACAAATATAAAAAATTATAAATATATATATATATATATATATATATATATAATATATATTATATATATATATATTATATATATTATATTGATCAAATAACAAGTATTGTTATGGATAAAGGTAACTTCCGCTAAAAAAAATCGCTCAAGAAGTTTTTAAAACTATTCTTAGGGATGAGGCTTTAAAACAATAATTTTTGAGATAAAGTTTCCAAAGAAAGTCGCTCTGGGCCGAGGCTCTGAAAAATTACATTTCAAGAGGCAAGTCCCATTCGCCATTGCTAGAGGAAAAGCCTAAGAATTATTAAAACGTTAATATCTCCAAAAACTTAGCAGATATTGGGAGTGAAAAGAGGCAAAAAAGGTAGCCCATGACGGGTTTTAACTTATAAGGCCTTTATCCCTTCGAAAATGATCTCCAATATATCGTAAAATGGACTTAAAATTTTTCGTATTTTGAAGAAAAAAAATTGCTCATTAATCGGAAAAGTTTGTGTTTTTCTCATGTTCTGGGAGATAGGTGATCAAAAATAGGTTCTACTGCCTCACCTCCCTGAAAATGCTAAAAAAAATAACGAAAATTAAGCAAAAATTTTCAATTCCTACTGAAGTCCGACCCTCATATGGCACTTAAACGCTTGAAATATTGAGTTCGAAAAGATAATTTTGCTTTCAGATGTATGGGTTGAGTTTCTTGAGTTTTAACAGGTGAAAGCCTGTAAAACAATTTTTGTTTAACTTCTGAGATTTTTCGATCAAAATTTGTATAAGTTTTTAAATTCCTACAACTTTCTTATAAATGGATGTATCGGCTTGAATTTAATAATCCATGAGGATTTAGGACCCCTGATTCTAAATCTGTAATACAGGTTCTATATATTAATATTTTCGAGTTATAGGTCGACAAACAAACCAAGGTGGTTTGACGTATTTTCTGAGCATACAATTGAAAATTGTCAACTTTGGGGGCTCATATCTCCTCAACCGAACCAGATAGAGAAACAATCCACGGCCAAACATATAAGTCCTAAAAGACACGTACAATTCAGATATTAAATCACAGAACCGATTTCGACAAAAAACAATTATATATTATATATATTTTTATATATATATATATATATATATAATTTATATATATTATATTATAAAAAATATATATATATACATAAATATATTTTTTTTTGTTGAAATATCTCTTGAAAGGAAGCTCGTAGAATACTGGAATTTTCCTATTGCATATGTTATTTAAGCGATATTTAAAGTTTAGCTTACATAACACCAATTATACACTTGAAGAGCCTGAAAAGTTAAAAAAAAAAAAAAAAAATCTTATTCCAGGGTGGGCCATTCTGAATCTGGAGTCAATTTCCCTCTACATGCCATTAAAGACTTAAAAGCCGTTAAAGGGGACTCCAGATGCGCGTAATCTTAACGCATGACACAACTTGCCGTATTTTTTATGTAGTGTTATTAAAAGGGTTGTAGCAGGTATATACTCGCACATTGCCATACTGGTAAATTGTAGAGTAGGTGTGGGTAAAAGGCTGTAATATAGATTTTTTAGTATACATTTTGGAATAAAGTTTTTTATTTTTTATTTTTAGGAATGCATAGGTAGCATATGAAAGTTGGCTAATAAGACTATTGATGTGTTTCTTGAAGGAGAGTTTCTCATCGAAAATAACTCCTAATAGTTTTGCAGATGTGGCTATTGCCATAACATTTAGCTTGAAAGGTTTTTAAACCTTAGATATTGTGTTGTTTGGAGAATCAGAGTAAGTCTGTTAGCCTCTACCCATGTTACAACAGTTTTTAATACGTGATTTACTTTTGTCTTTAGGGTCTCTATATTACTGTCTGATACTAAAATAGCGGTATCGTCTGCGTACTGAGAGCGTAGAGAATTATGAAAGTTTTGAAAGTCATTTGTATATATGTTAAAGAATAGTGGACCCAAAATAGATCCCTGAGGCACCCCTTGAGGAAATGGAGCGAGGGTAGATGATACATCCCTTAATTTCAGCTCTACCAGATAAATATGAACGGAACCAGGTTAAGGAATTTTCCAGAACGCCAAGCCTGTTTAATTTCTGTAGGAGTAAGTTGTGTGGACCAACATCGAATGTTTTCGAAAAACCTAATAGCAGTAGTACGCATGTTTGTTTGTCATTTAATACTCTGTATATATTTTCAGTAAGGAGAATTAAGGCGTCTTCTGTATTGCGATTTTTTGCGAATCCAAACCGAGTTGGTGAAAGCAGCTCATTCCCGTAAAAGCAGTTTACCAAGTTATGTATGGACCAATTTCGCTAATATTTTACCAATTGTGTGTAGGATAGAGATAGGACATAAGTTATTAGGAACTGGAAAGTGACCTAGCTCAAGTCAAGTATTGTAGAGCATCACAAATATTGGTTAGATTTCATTAGTGCAGTATTTGTATATCCAGTTTGGAATGCTATTAATGTTGGTGCTTTTGTTTTTCAAGCTATTTATTGCACACGACTTCGGAACTTGATATGCTATTAAAAGAGAATTTTTGACCATTGTGCATTTCTAGGTAGTCAGTAAAAGAAACATTTGTTTGCGAATTTCTGCTGTCACTTTAGTTCCTATTGTAGTAAAATAGGAATTCAATTTATTTACTATGAATTGCTTATCAGTCACTATTTCGTCTTTAATTTTTGATACTGGAATTACAACTTCATTATTTTTGTGACGACTTAAGTTGTTATTTATCAATCCCTATGCTGATTGAGCATCATTTTGTAGATTTTCTAATTGGCTTTTTCAGCAGTGTAGAATATGTCGTGAAAGTTTGCATTTATAGAGTTTGGGTTTTTGTCTAATTGAGTTTAGTAGAGCTTTAGTTAACCATTTGTTCATAATTCTTTTTTCTGTAGAAGTTTTGTGTTTTATTGGGAAGTGTTTGTCGTAAACACTATAGATAGTATGACTGAATTTTTCGAATTTTTTATCTATTCAAACTTTGTCACTGTGTACAAAGGAAAAATCTGTTGTTCTTATCTGGTTTAGAAATCTATGTTTTCGATCATCTGATATAAGTCTAAAAGCAATTTTTTCTGATCTTTTGATGTAAATGTTGATTCTATCATTAATACACAGGGGTAGTGGTCAGAAATATCCGTGTACAATGTAAAGAACCTCGTGGAATCTTGTTTGTTAGACCATATATTGTCAATTATTGTAGAGTTT
>SEYY01010833.1:10000-22500 GCA_009176605.1 Armadillidium nasatum
ATATATATATATATATATATATATATATATATGATTCTGGTGTCATCGATGTAAGACGTGTTAAAAAGAGAAGAAACATAAAGATTTTCGAAGGAAAACATCATTAAAGAGAAGAAAAAAAGGGTAACTTGATAGAGTCTGAAATAAGAAACTTGGATTTTGGGAAGAAGGATTTCAATGAAAAGAAAATGATCAACTTTCAAGTAGAAATAAATTTATGAAAAAGAAACTTTAAAATTTTCGTACAAAACATTTTTTTTTTTCGACATTAAAATAAAAAAAATTAAAAAATTAAAAATGTAACAAAAGTGAAAATAAAATATAATGTTTTTGGGATTTCAGCTTGAATATTGATTGTTTCGAAAGTATGAACCGATATGACGTCAGAATAAGCTGCATAGGAATGGGAGGACTTATCACCTGTTTGACTATTCCCGCGTACAATTGTGAATCATATGATTCGCAGTTGATGTCGCCTCCCAGCATTGAGAGGTTGTGGCGACAGGCCTAGCAAGCCGGCAACGTAAGAAATTGCTCTATATACCAAGGCTACATCTCCGATGAGTGAAAATCTAATGTTGACGACATCAGCGTGATAATGGACAACAAAACCTGGAGGTGTAGCACCCGACAGGCATCAGATTACCGTGTTGGATGGCGGTGAGGATGATGATGATGATGAATATATATATATATATATATATATATATATATATATATATATATATATATATATATATATATATATATATATATATATTATATATATATATATATATATATATATATATATATATATATATATGAAATTTTTACTTTTATAGCACCCCTGGTGGACAAAGGCAAAAGACTTACTAATATTCCACAAGAGTTAGGAGGTAGTCGGAATCAGAGTCAAATTAATAACCTACATGTTCCGATACAAGGAGTTTGAAGGTGTGAAAGTCAAAGAAAGTTGGAAAAATAAATAAAAGGAGTGTACCAGACTTTACCAGTACAGTACATGTAAAACTGAATATAGCTATTATGTCTGGGGTCGGAGAATTGGACACCGAAAATATGAAACTGTGTGGAATGGTGCATCAGGTGCTTTTTATTGAAGAGAGTATGTAACTGGAGAGTTCAGAAGAGCAATGAACATTGTGATAGCGATAGTACAGAAAGAGTAACGCAACAAGTCGACGGGTAGAAAGAGACTGGGGAGAGCTAATGAGAGCGATTGAGTTTATATGACAAAAATCCCTAGATTCCAACTTTTTATGAGAGCTGTATGAATGGAAACATTCTAGAAGTGAGAGGCATACTCTATTCAAGGTACGAACGGCACCCTCTTTAGTGATCAAGTAACTTGGGTTGCGTGAAGAAACTGTAAAGGTGCCTTAGAACACCCAGTATCTCATAACGTGTGAAGAAAGAGAAGTAATAATGTGATTCTTCCGAGAAGAAATAAGAATATTAAGGACGGGCGAAAGTTTTAGTTGTGTGCTTTAGAAGATGTCATAATTGCGTGAAAGGTGATGTCGAGCAGAAAGATGAAATAGTTAAGTTTTCGAGACATTGAAAACAACAATATTTTCACTGCTTAATTGTTCTAAGATTACCCTTTAGCGTGACTTAATTTTTGTTGGGTTGGACATCTTTCAGTCTGAAATGAGTAATGAAGGGTGGAGTAGTCAGCATATAAAGTAAAAAAAAAAGAGTTAGTGATTTGACACCTCCCTGGGAAACACTACTATTAATAGTTTTAAAATTTGGACACGGAAAGATAAAAGTCGAGAATTAAAGTTAGTGCCAGACTCTATTAAACCCTTTCGATATGTCTTGCTCCACAACAGAAATGCTAATACAAAGAGTCAGAGAGAAAAGAAAGCAGATCTCCAGTAGAGCTTTCAATGCTAAAGCAATATTGGCTATCAAAGACCAGATTAGAAAAATTGAGATATTTCCAAATCTTATTATTGAACGGAAATTTAAAGAATTTGGACGATAGTTAAAGGTTGATAGGAGTATCCATTTTCAATACTGACAGAATGAGAATTGTCTGCGATAATAATGTCGTGTACCTGTTACAATCTTAATTATTACGTCGGAAATCTGGTCAACATTGGCGGACATTACCCGATACACGGCGTTTAAAAGTGTGCAAATCAAAGGAAGTTGAGAAAACAGCTAAAGAGAGTGTGTTCCAGATTTTACCAGTAGAGTACATGTAAGATTGAGCATAGAGGTTAAATATGGAATCGGACAGTTGGACAGAGAAAGGATGAGACAGTGTGGAAAGTCGTCTCACGAGCCCTTCTCAATGGAGGTGGTATGATACATGAGAGTTCAGAAGAGCAGTGTCCGTTGTAATACGATAGTATAGAGACAGTGACGCAACAGTAGAACGAATAGAAAGAGATTGTAGAGAGTTAGTAAGAGCAAAAGAGTTTATAAGACAAAAAACCCTTGGCTCTACCTTTTCGAGAAGAGCTGCATGTGTAGAACAACCCCAGATGTACGAGACGTGCTCCATACAGGGGCGAACAACACCCCTATAAAGAGCAAACAACTGGGGTGGAGTAATAAATCACGAAGGCGCCTCAGAACACCTAACCTCTTAGAACCTTGTTGTGATCCTTCCAAGAAAGATCACTAGAAGAAGAAACTTCGAGAATATTGAGGACAGATGGGGGTTTGAATCATTTGTTTTCAAAAAAGATATCATAGTTGTGTGGAAGATTGTATCGAGTAGAAAGATTGACGAATTGAGTTTTTGAGGTATTTAAAACGACCATGTTTTCTTTACCCCAATTTGAAATAGGAGAAAGATCGGAGGTCAGTTGCCCAAAGGCAACCTTTCTTGTGACAATTAACTGCTGTTAGGAGGGGCGTTATTCAAAGTGAAAGTAGTAATGGAGGGTGGAGTCATCAGCATAGAGGAGTGGATAGGTGACGAAGTAATAGAGCTAAGGTCATTAATGAAAAGTAGAAAGAGAGTTGGGGATAGGACAGATCCTTGAGGAACAACTCTATTTTTAGATTTAAAAGAAGAACAGTGGCCATCTGCAACAGCTACTATAGAACGACCAGAAAGGAAATTAAAGGGAAGTTCACAGAGAGAAGGATAGATTATGAAAGTGGGAAATTTAGAGATTAGAACTTTGTGCTAGACTGTATCGAAGGCTTTCGATATGTCTAGCGCCATATCAAAAGATTCACTGAAGACCAAGAGTCAGAAAGAAGGGAAAGAAAATCACCATGAGAGAGTTCTTTACACCGCAAAAAACAAACCAGTCTAATTCCTTTCTATTAGAGCGGTAAAAAGCGTTTTTTGACGGTCTACATAGAAAGGAATTAGACCGACCTTTCTCTATATAAATAGGCATTAACACAATGCCTTTCTATTTTATTCGAATAAAAGTAAAAATTTATGGTTACACATATGGCAACACTGCACCATGTGTACCAAATACCACGTGACTATTCTTTCATTGCTTCGTATTGCTACGCCATCTATTACTAAGGAATTAACTCATAAACTTCTGATGTCATGATTCATCTTAAATCGATTCTTCGTTGTAGAGTATACGAACCATCGTCATTTGAGTTTATAATTTGAAAAATACAAAGTCCACTGCCATATCGACCACGCCACAGAGAAGAACAACTTTTTGTTTAAAAAAATTTTCTGTTATATACGTGTAAATTAATTTTTCAATTGTTTAAATTTATTTAATTATCATATTTATTCAATTATATATATATATATATATATATATATATATATATATATATATATATATATATATATATATATATATATATATATATATATATATATATATATATATATATATATATATATATATATATATATATATATATATATATATATATATATATATATATATATATATATATATATATATATATATATATATATATATATATATATATATATATATATATATATATATATATATATATATATATATATATATATATATATATATATATATATATATATATATATATATATAGGGGTAAAGAGTGACATAGTGGATTTAAAGAGAATTGGAAATTAATTGTGAAGAGCGAAGAATTTCAGAGTTGAGGATTATCGTAAATTGAATTTGAAGCACACGTTTTGCGTCATATTGACGCATACGATGAAAGAGATTGTGGTCTTACAAATGAACGTTTCTCTCTCTCCTCTCTCTCTCTCTCTCTCTCTCTCTCTCTCTCTCTATATATATATATATATATATATATATATATATATATATATATATATATATATATATATATATATATATATATATATATTATATATATATATATATATTCAACCAGAGTTAGTAGGAAAGTCGGAAACATGGTCAAATTAAAGGCCGACATTACCTGATACATGGCTTTTGGAGGTGCATAAGTTAGGAAATTGTAAAAATAGACGAAGTGTGTTCCAGACTTTGCCAGTAGAGTACATGTAAGAGTGAGCATAGCGGTTAAGTTTGGGTCAGAGACTAGGACAGAGAAAGGATGAGACTGTGTAGAAAGACGAGTCGCTCGAGCCCTTCTCAATGGAGGAGGTATGCGACGTGAGAGTTCAGAAGAGCAGTGTCCATTGTAATAGAGATAGTATAGAGAGAGTTACTCAACAATTCGACTGGCAGAAAGAGATTGGAGAGAATTACTGAAAGCAGGAGAGTTGATAAGAAGTAAAGCCATAGACTCCTCCTTTTCCAGGAGAGCTGTATGAGTGGAACCACCCCAGATGTGAGGCGCATTCTCCATACAGGGGCGAACAACACCCCTATACAGAGCAAGCAACTGGGATGGCGTAAAAAACCCACGAAGGCGCCTCAGAACACCCAACCTTTAGAAATAATGTGATCTTTCCAAGAAAGATCACGAGAAAAAGAAACACCAAGAATATTGAGAACAGATGAAGGTTTGAGTTGCGTGTTTTCGAAGAAGATATTATAGCATTGAAAACAATCATGTCTTCTCTGCCCCAATTTGAAGTCCATCCTCCTTGCTCCAATTAACTGTTGTTTGGAAGGCCGTCTTTCAAAATAAAAAGAGTAATGAAGGGTGTATTCATCAGCATAGGAGTGGATAGGAGATGAAGTAATAGAGAGAAGGTCATTAATGAAAAGCCGAAAAAGTTTTGGGGATAAAACAGATCCTTGAGGAATACCACTATTAATAGATTTATAGGATGAACGGTGGCCAACTACAACAGCTGCTATAAAACGACCAGAAAGGAAATCAGGGAGAAGGTCATAGAGAGAAGGAAACTTTCCAAAGAGGAAAGTTTGGAAATCAAAGCCTTGTGCCAGACTCTATTGAAAGGTTTCGATATGTCTAGCGCCACAGCAAAAGATTCACCGAAATGCCGAAGAGCGGAGGACCAAGAGTCAGAGAGAAGGGAAAGAAGATTATCAGTAGAGCGTTTCTTACGAAAGCCATACTCGCGATCAGAGATAAGATTAGAAAAATAGATTCGAAAACTTTAGAAAGAATGGATGTTAAAGAAATTGGACCATAGTTAGAGTGTGGAGATGGGTCCTCTTCTTCTGCACAGGCTGAATGAACGCACATTTCCAGCAAGAAGGAATGGTTGAAGTAGAACAACATAAACAAAATAGTTCACCAAGGGAGGGTGCAAGCTCGGAAGAACAAGTTTAGAGAACCACAGGATGGATACCATCAGGACCGTACGCCTTCTTAGTGTTAAGCTCAGAGAGAGAAGAAATGACGTCTTTAGAAGAAATCACAATTTAGGCATGAATGAGTTGAAGGTGGGTGAAGGAGTAAGAACAGCTCCGGAATCGTCTAAGGTTGAATTAAGGCAAAAGTTTGAGCAAAGAGTTCAGCTTTAGATGAAGGCAAAGCGGCAGTTGAACCATCAGAAGATACTAGAGGAGGGAAAGAGGAAGAAGCAAAGTTAAAGTTGACATTTCTTGCAAAATGTCAGAAAGGGCGAGAGGAAGAGGAGCCAGAAAGATTATTGCATTTGCGACGGAGAAAAGAGTTTTTGGTATTTAGAAGAATTGATTTTGCACCGATGAAATATATGTTGAATGAGTTTCAGGGGTTTGAAGACGACGGTGATCCCTTAAGGCAGCATCCCTGCGACGGATAGTATGAGAACAAGCAGAGTTAAACTAAGGATTGTTAAGTTTAGTAGAAGGGAAAGAATATGGAATGTACGCCTCCATGCCAGAGAGAATCACCTCAGTTATGCGCTCTGTACACTCCGAGGGACCCCTCCCACGGAAACAGTAATTCATTCCATGGGAAATCAGAGAAGTACAACTGCAAGTCAGACCAGTTAGTGGCACCGAAATGTCCAGAAACGTCTCCTTGCCGAAGGCGGGGTTCTTGCGGAATTTTTGAAGAGACAGGACAAGATACAGAGATAAGAAGATGATCGGATGAACCCAGAGGAGAGGAAAGAGTTTAACAGTGTAAGGAGAAGGATAAGAAGTTAGGAAAAGATCTAGCATGTTGGGTTCATCACCAAGACGGTCAAGGATACTGATAGGGAGATGCACCAACTGCTCAAGGTTGTTCTGGATAAAAAATTGGTAGGCGAGTTCACTAGCTGGATCATGAGAAATAGATGAAAGCCATTGGCGGTGGTGAACACTGAAATCACCTAAAATGATGATTTCGGAGAAAGGAGGAGAAGGAAGAATGTGTTTTTATTTTGAAGTTAATAAAGTCGAAGAATTTTGGATAGTCTGTAGAGTTAGGAGATGATTAGACAAAACAAATGAATTTAGTTGTAGAGTTGGAAGAAGGTTTAAGCCATAAAGTAGAGAATCCAGAAGACTCTAAATTAGAGACACGAGAACAGACAACATCTTTGCTCACATATGTGCAACATCCGCCTTTGGCAGAAAATTGTGGATAGAGACAGTAGAAGGAAACAGAGTAGGGTTTGCTGTCAAAGCACTCAGACACCTGAGTTTCAGTTAAGAACAAGAGAATTTGTCTAGAAGAAGGGAGTTGGTGTTCGACAAAGTGGAGATTAAAAGAAAGACCTTTAATGTTGCAGAAATTAATGAAAAAAAAGACCGTGCAGCAGGGCAAGTCGGCAACACGGTCTTGGTGCCACCAACTCCCAAATGGTGATGGGGGGAAGGAGTAGATGAGGGGCTATATTTGGAATCCGTCTCTCTTGGATTTTCCGAGGCAGAATTATGTTTCTCCATTTTTGATTTATTTAATAGGGAATGTAGATGTAAGCGTTTGTAAATTTGTAGGATACATGTGAAGGAGGAAAATTGTGGAGCATTGGCACTCCAATGTGAGTCAAGGGTACACTAGAGACCCTCTGAGAAGATGAAAGGCGAAAAGTAACGAACCAAAGGGCAACGAAGTGAAACGGAATGGTCTAGCCCACCCTGTCACCCCGTAGGTTAAGTCTAGTGAGGGGTACTTTCATGGCTTCGGACTTCTCTACGTCCTCCCCATATATATATATATATATATATATATATATATATATATATATATATATATATATATATATATATATATATATATATATATATATATATATATATATATATTGATTAGAATAAAGTTGCACGACTCTTCTCAGAAGTTGTTCAATAATTTTTGAAATAGTGAGAGGTCTTTCTATATTGTGGACCAAAACTGGTTTTTTCCTAACGGATATTTTTTATATATACTTTGGGTCCCAAATTGGTATATTTTGCTTGTAAATTGATAAACCTTGTTTCATAAATAGAACACTTGACTACAATCTATTGTTTTCGAGGCGAAGAATGCAACATTTTGTAACTATTGCTCATTTTTTTTCTTGTAAATTTGTACTTCCGGTACCTGATGTATATTTTAAACCGGAATATGGGAAATTCAGTTACATCCTATTATTTTAGGCTGGAAAGCCAGTTTTCATCCAGTCGAATATCTGTAAAGATAAGTGAGCCACTCTACTGGAAATCAAGTTATCTATTCTAATAGATAAGAGTTTCGAATCAAATTTAATAGAGAATGGAATTTGTAGCGCAAAGATCTTTCAATTACTACAATTAGTGGTATTTACTCCTTATAAAATCAGAAGTAGCTTCGATAACAACGAATGGTTTTAAAGATTCAACATTTGTCTCATCTAAAAAAAAATTTAAAATCTTTCGCCACATCGCATTCTGCTATTCAAGGAGAGAAGCTCTCAAGATATTTGTTTCCAAATGAATAATCAAACCCGGGAATATGACCAAGCGAAATGATCAATCTTCTGTTTGAGGGATTCATGTTCGAATTCATATACAGAAAGACTTGCACGCACCTTCATAATTATTATTATTATTATTATTATTATTATTATTATTATTATTATTATTATTATTATTACTCGGACTGCTGTAGAATGCGGATGTGTTTCTCTGTTTCTTTCATGTGTTAAGTGAGATTTCTTGTCCCTATTAACGTTCTAATTAATATATATATATATATATATATATATATATATATAATATATATATATATATATATATATATATATATATATATATATATATATATATATATATATATATATATATATATATATATATATATATATATATATATCAGAAATAACGCAAATAACATAAATTTCAAATTCAGCAATAACAAGAACAAGAATGGTAAAGAGAAAAACGTGGGTTTTGAGACCAAATATTGCGAGATGTTTCGCAGAATTTCAAGAAAATGACCACCTGTCCACTCTACGCTTTCTTAAACACATTATTCTCATGTAGAAGATAATTTAGTAAATTAGAAAATGCGATTGACTCTAAGAAGTTTGAAATAGGATTACTACTTCCCTCAGAGGTACTTTTGTTCAACTTCAGGAGCAGAAGGATGAATAAACTGCACATCTATAAAACGGAATATTTTAATTAGAGAAGCATTGAAAATATTTATCTGCAATCGCAAGTTCGGTTAAAAGAACAGAACAGCAAAGAATCATAAATCTCAAGAGCATCAAGAGCATATATATATATATATATATATATATATATATATATATATATATATATATATATATATATATATATATATATATATATATATATATATATCCTCTGGTGGGAAAAGACCGGAGGCCTATCAAAATCCACCAGAGTTGGGGAACATTCGGAATCTGGTCGCTAATGGCCGACGTAACCCGATACACGGCGTTTAAAAGTGTGCAAGTCAAAGGAAGTTGGGAAAACAGATAAAGGGAGTGTGTTCCAGACTTTACCGGTGAAGTACATGTAAGAGTAAGCATAGCGGTTAAGTCTGCGGTCGGAGAGTTGGACAGAGAAAGGATGAGATTGTGTAGAAAGTCGTGACGCACTTGCCCTTCGCAATGGAGGAGGTATGCGACGTTAGAGTTCATAAGAGCAACGTCCGTTGTAGTAGCGATAGTATACAGAAACTGATGCAACAATTCGACGGAAAGAAAAAGACTGGAGAGAGTTAGCAAGAGCAGGAGAATTGATGAGACAAGAAAAGCTCTAGAGTCCACCTTTTCGAGAATAGCTGTGTGTGTGGAACCACCTGAGATGTGAGAGACGTACTCCATACAGGGGCGAACAACACCCCTATACAGAGCAAACAACCGGGGTGGCATAAAAAAACCACGAAGGCGCCTCAGAACACCTAACCTCTTAGAAGCTTGTTTAGAGAGAGAAATGATGTCATCTTTCCAAGAAAGATCACGAGAAAAAGAAATATCTAGAATATTGAGGACAGATGAAGGTTTGAGTTCAGTGTTTTCGAAGAAGATATAGTTTTGTGGAAGATTGTGAAGAGTAGAAAGATGGAGGAATTAAGTTTTTGAGGCATTGAAAGCGACCATGTTTTCTCAGCCCCAATTAGAAATATGAGAAAGATCAGTGGTCATTGCTCCAAGGCAATCCTTCTTGAATCTATCAAGTGCTGTTGGGAGGGACGTCTTTCAAATTGAAAAGGATAATGAAAGATGGAGGCATCGGCATAGGAGTGTATAGGATACGAAGTAGAGAGAAGGTCATTGATGAAAATTAGAAAAAGAGTTGGAGACAGGTCAGATCCTTCAGGAACACCACTATTTATAGATTTATAGGAAGAACTATGGCCGTCTGCAACAGCTGCTACAGAACGACCGAAAAGGAAATTAGAGAAAAGGTCACAAAGAGAAGGAAAGATTCCGAAAGAGGGAAGTTTGGAAATCAAAGCTTTGTGTTAGACTCTGTCGAAATCTTTCGATATGTCTAGCCCCACAGCGAAAGATTCACCGAAACTCCGAAGAGCGGAGGACCAAGAGTCAGAAAGTAGGGAAAGAAGATCACCAGTAGAACGATCTTTACGAAAGCCCTTTCGGCGATCAGAGATAAGATTAGAAGAATTGAAGCTGTTTCCAAATTTTCCTGTTGAGGATAGATTCAAAAACTTTAGAAAAAATGAAGGTTAAAGAACTAGGACGATAGTTAGAGGGTTGAGATGGGTCCCCCTTCTTCACACAGGTTGAATGAGTGCACATTTCCAGCAAGAAGGGAAGGTCGAAGTAGAAAGGCAAAGACGAAATAGTTTACAAAGGCAGAGTTCGGAGCTCGGAAGCACACGTTTTGAGAACCGTAGGAGGAATTCCATCAGAACCATAAGCCTTCTTAGTGTTAAGCTCAGAGAGCGCAGGTGACGTCTTTAGAAGAAATTATAATATTAGGCATAAATGAGTTGGAGGGGGTTAAAGGAGTAAGAACAGCTCCGAAATCGTCTAAGAGTTAGAGGCAAAAGTTTTATAGAAGAGTTCAGCTTTAGTAGAAGGTAAAATGGCAGTTGTGCCATCAGAAGAAACAAGAGGAGGGAAAGAGGAAGAAGCAAAGTTAGAGTTGACATTTTTTGCAAAATGCCAGAAAGGGAGCGAGGAAGAGGATCCAGAAAGATTATTGCATTTGCGGCGGAGAAAAGAGTTTTTGATATCTCGAAGAATAGATTTTACACGATTCCAGGATGAAATATAAATTGATTAAGTTTCAGGAGTTTGAAGACAACGGTAATCTCTGAAGGCAGCATCTCTACGGCAGATAGCGCGAGAACAAGTAGAGTTAAATCAAGGTTTGTTAGGTTTCATAGAAGGGAAAGAATATGGAATGTGCGCCTCCATGCCAGAGAGAACCACCTCGGTTATACGCTCATCACACTCCGAG
This sequence comes from Armadillidium nasatum, assembly GCA_009176605.1. Taxonomy (NCBI): domain Eukaryota; kingdom Metazoa; phylum Arthropoda; class Malacostraca; order Isopoda; family Armadillidiidae; genus Armadillidium; species Armadillidium nasatum. The sequence goes on from SEYY01010833.1 coordinate 21,181, forward strand.
GGATCCCTCCCACGAAATCAATAATCATTCCATGGGAAAAAAGAAAAGTACGACCGCAAGTCAGACCAGTTATCAGCACCAGAATACCACTAACACGATTTAATATGAGGTTTAAAAAATATAGTAAGAAACTTAAAAGTTTTAAGTTTTGTTTACAAATGGTTAGATTTTGACGCAACTTTGTTCTAGCAGCAATATAAATTGATTTCACCTTCCAAATGATAAGCACACAAAACACGATACGGTGATTCGGAAACACGGAAATTCCAAAAAGAAATGATTGCTCAAATCGGCTTTCGGATTCCTGAAAGTATATGAAAAGAAAAACAGGAATATTTATGGTTTATATATAAATATTAGTATTTAACACAACTTAATGAGTTGAATAAATTAATTTAATTTAATTATTAAAATTTGAAGTATATTGGAATTTAAAACGGCAAACACACAAATTTTAACAGAGGAAAGAAAGGACTACTAACCATGCATTGAAGTTGAAAACAGCCTTGAAACTAATCAGATGTTATTTTTTAAAGTTGTTAGAAAAGTTGTGCCCTTCTATAGAAACTCGAATGAATTGTTGATTCGAATTTTCCTCTTCGTTAAATTGTAGGTGATGCAATATTACAAATTAGAACTTTTCCTCACTAATTTCTTGAAATTTAGGTCGGTTGATTTATTTTTCTTTTGCAATATGAATAATCTTGCTCTTCTTAATAGATACCACTGGTTCATATAAGAGCTCTAGAAATATTCCTTATTTTGTCTTATTGTAGACTAATTCTTATAAATGAATTTCCACAGACTTTAACAGAAGTAAAGTTTTCATCCACAAACAGTAGAAAGATATAATTTCAACTGTATCAAAATTTTCCAACTAAACAGCAGAAAGTGCTTTTTCGATTCAATTGTAATAAAGTTTGAGCGACTCGACAGCTGTAGAGATAATTTACCACTTAACAACAATGAAGTTGTATATTGACAGAATTTTAACTCCACAGCAAATAACATTTAAAGCAACAACAATGACAAGTTGTTTTTCGATGGCTGCACAGCAGAAATGAATTTTGTCAACTCCACAGTAGAAAAGATCTTTTTCGACGCTAGAAATTTTTTGATTTTTCCATGATTAGGAATCTCTTCCCGCAAATTCCTGGTTGGTTTGAAACATTATAATTGTAACAATATATATATATATATATATATATATATATATATATATATATATATATATATATATATATATATATATATATATATATATATATATATATATATATATATATATATATATAATATATTATCATTTACAATTTTGTT
>SEYY01010833.1:27500-33236 GCA_009176605.1 Armadillidium nasatum
ATATATATATATATATATATATATATATATATATATATATATATATATATATATATATATATATATATATATATATATATATATATATATATATATATATATATATATAATATATATATATATATATATATATATATATATATATATATATATATATATATATATATATATATATATATATATATATATATATATATATATATATATATATATATATATATATATATATATATATATATATATATATTATTATGTTAAAGGTATAGAATGTTTCTGAGTTTCGATGTTTTGAAAATATCGATATTCGAAAATATCGATATATCGAAACATCGATATGCCTATTCAAATATTATTCTAATTATTTTTATAATTATTATTATTTAGTTTTCTATCATACCTAGTTCGACTTATCATAACCTGAACTACCGAAGTTGCCGTAAAATACAGGCCTAACCTATACAAAAACGTTGCAATGAGATACCGATTAAAATCGAAATTAAAAATATCGATATAAAAAATATCGATGTAAAAAATATCGAAACTCAGAAACATTCCATACCTAAGCCAGTTTTATTATTATTACTATTAATTTTAATTAGTTTTTTTTTGTTTGATTGTTTTTTGTCTGGTCGTTTGTCTGCTTACTGGTTTGACTGTTCGTTTGTTTGTCTGATTGCTTGTATAATTGTCTGTTAGTTTATTTGATTGTTCGTTTGATTGTTAGTTACAATCGTGATTGTGTGTGTAGAATGGCGGGTGTGCGGAGACGTAGGTTATCTATAGACTTTACCAATGTCAGCGACTTAGTTCTAATTTAGCCTCTGTGGAATACCACCTCTCTAATTCTCGTCATAACCTTTTGCTATTGTCTGAGCCCCAGATATCTAAGAATTCATCCTCTAACTTTTTTAATATATCCAGCTATAACTTATTTCATATTTTCAGTTCTAAGGGTGGAGTATGTGCCTATGCAAACACTAACACTCCGGTAACACGTCTTGTAAATCTTGAAATTTTTAACTTCGAAGTTCTGTGGCTTAAAATTTTTCTTTATACCACTACAATAATCTTGTGCTTCTGCTACTGTTTTCCCAATAGAATAGATTTTTCTACCTTTTTTGAGTACTTAATTATTTCTCACGAGACTGTTACATCTTCGCATCCAAATGCTGAGGTCCTCTATTTGGGGGATTTCATTATACACAACACTGAGTGGTTGGGTTCCTCTCATACTGATTCAGGAGGAGAGGAGGCCTAATCATTCAGCATTCTCAACGATCTGAAGCAACTGATTAAAGAACCAGCACACAATCATGATAGTCCCAACCAATTCTTGAACACTCTTCACTTATGCTTCACTACTAGTCCTTCTCTCTATAAATATGCTGTCTCCTCGCACCTATTGGTAACTCTGACCACAATCTAATTTGTCTTAATTTTCATGCTTTCTCTCCAACTGCTCCACCCTGTCCCAAGCGCATCTTCTGGCACTTTGACCGGGCTGACTGGAGGGCCTTTGTTGCTTCTACGCTAACTATCCCTGGAGGGACTGCTTTGTCTCTGAAGGCGCGTCAGTCTCTGCTGATAAGGTGGGGCTATAATTGCTGATGGGATGGGCAGGTTCATTTCTTCTTCATCTAAATCTTTCTCTCCTCAAAATCTATGGTTCGATCGAGCCTGTTCTCGTGTCATTCAGGCTAGAGACATCGCGTATCGAGAGTGGAAAAACTCTCCTTCTCCTATCACTCTTGCTAATTTTCATGCAGCTCGGAATCGTTGCAGGGATATTCTTCGACGAGCAAAACAGACTTTCACAAAACGAAGGTATGCTGAGCTTCTAAACTCTCTTACTGATAAATATTTCTGGCCTTTTGAGGATAAAAGATCTCTAACAACTTTTGTAAATCTTCCTTTCCTACTCAATTCGCTCTATCGTCTATTGCTAATACTCCTTCTGAAAAAGCAATTTCTTCTGCCTCCTTTTTTCCTCCAATTCAACTGGATGACTCTAATCCTCCTCCTACTCCTTCTCCTCTCAGATGTCCCATGCTTTTACCTGTGATTACATTTGATCAGGTGCATGGCTTCTCCTATGACTAAGAAGGCAAGCGGCCAGGATGGCACTTCCTCCCCGAGTTTAAGGAGTGTGCTTCTGAGCTGGCTCCGTCCATCGTTCACATCTACTCTCTAAGCCTCAATACTAATACTTTCCCTTAGTGTTGGAAGCGAGCATTGGTCCAGCCTATTCAGAAGAAAGGTAGTCTCTCTGATCCTTCCAACTATCACCCTATCTCTCATTTGTATTCTGTCTAATCTTTGAAACCCTTCTCAACTCTCACTTCTTAGATCATTTGGAATCTCATTTCCTTCTTTCTGATCATCAATATGGCTTTCGACGTTTGAGGTCTACTGGTAATATACTTTCCTATCTCGCAGATTTATGTCTTCTGCCCTTATTGGACCATGGGGAAAACTTGTTTGGTGGCGCTTGACATATAAAGGTTTTGACCGGGTATGGCATGCGTCACTGCTTTCCAAGCTCTCCTCCTGTTGTGTTTTCCTTCTTTGTGCTTTGCTTACCTAATTTTTTGTTCTCAGCTGTTCATCTTTTCTATATGCCGATGACTCCATTCTTCTACTGTTTTGAAACTTCTCCTTCCTTGTCTAGAGTGCCTCTTTTTTTTTTTTTTTTTTTTTTTTTTTTTTTTTTTTTTTTTTTTTTTTTTTTTTTTTTTTTTTTTTTTTTTTTTTTTTTTTTTTTTTTTTTTTTTTTTTTTTTTATTTTTTTTTTTTTTTTTTTTTTTTTTTTTTTTTTGAATTTTTTAAGGGGTCGGCCTCAACCTTTGTGAATTTAACTCTTTTAAAACTCAACTTCTAAAATCTCCCTCTCAAAGACACCTTCTAACTTTTCTATTTCTTTCTATGGTTCTCCCATCTCTCTTGCTAACAATATAAACATCCTTGGCCTAAACATAAGCAAAAAAATGTCTTGGAATCCTCATATGACAATGGTTGCTAGGGCGGCTTCAAAGAAGCTGGAGGTTCTGTTTAGACTGCGCGAATTTTTCTTCCCTCGCAGTTACTTCAATTATAAAAGACCTCATCTGCCCTTGTATGGAAACTGCTCTCATATCTGGAGTGCTCAGATTTCACCCTTCTTTTGGATAAGCTTTAGTCAAAGGCTAAAAGACTTATAAACTGTTCCTCTCTTTCTAATACACTTTATGTTTGCGACGTGACTTAGTGCCTTGTCTGTTTTCTATAGGTACTACAGCGGAAATGCTCAAGGAAATTATCCACTCTTACCTCCACCTTTACGGCGCCTAGTAGCACAAGGGTGTCTGTTGCGTATCAATGCGTGGGCATAGGCAACTTCAGGCTTGTCCGCTGTGGTGCCTACTTCTTTCTCCCATCTTCTGTGTTTAATTCTGAATTTAATTTCAATTTCTTTAAAGCCCACGGCTGCACTCACCTAAGAAATTTGGGTTAGGTGGGACCTGCAGGGTGTCGTTTTTGTTTTTTTTTAATATTTTTTTTAACTTGGCACTGTGGCGGTGGCGATGTGAAAAGAAAAAAAATTCAAAACACAAAAATGACCGCAATATTTATGAGGTTTAAAAAGTTACAAAAAAAGTAGCATTACACATATATTTCATAATTTTACGATATTACTTTCACATAGAGATTAAAAAAATCCGAATGATAAGAGACCAAGAAAACACATTAAGAACTTCTTTGGTAAAGAAAGAAAAAAAAAAAGACAGATCTGTTGTGAATGAATGGATGTCAAGTTGCAATATATGTATTGATTGGAAATCTTCGACTATATTATATTATATATATATATATATATATATATATATATATATATATATATATATATATATATATATATATATATATATATATATATATATATATAATATATATATAGTGATGGCATCCGCATCCGCATCGCATGCGCGGATGCGGAACATCCGCACAAAAATCAAAATTTTGCATCCGCATCCGCACTTTCGGAAATTCAACATCCGCATCCGCATCCGCATCCGCATCCGCACTTTCAATCCGCATTCGCATCCGCATTTGCATCCGCATCCGCATCCGCATTAGAAAATATGACATCCGATCCATCACTAATATATATATATATATATATATATATATATATATATATATATATATATATATATATATATATATATATATATATATATATATATATATATATATATATATATATATATATATATATGCGAATTGTAGATCAAGAGTGAGGGTGAAGAGAGAACTATCGGATTGGTTTAGCATAGGAGTGGGATTGAGACAGGGGTTTGTAATATCTCCATGTTATTTAATCTATTGATGAATGGTTTACTTAGAAAAATGGAGAGAGAAGGGAAGAGTATTACGTTGAGAAATATGGAGGGTGAATGTGAAGTGAATGTTTTACTTTTTGCAGATGATGCGGCATGTGTTGGTGGCAGAATCTGGAGAAAAGATGAGAATACTTGTGAGAGAGTTTGAAGGAAATGTGCAAACACGAGATTGAAATTCAATCCAGCGAAGAATAAAGTTATGAGGATTGGAGGTGGGGATGAGGAAATGTGGAGGGAGAATTGGTTTGTAGAAGTGTGAGAATGGAAACTTGAGGAGGTGAATGAATTCAAATATCTAGTAATGTTGGGTGGAAGGTAAGGGTGGGACGGAAAAAGGAATAAAACAGAGTGGTAGAAGGAATGAAAGTATTGGGGGCCCTAAGAAAAGTATGGAAGAAAGGAAAAATTTCGAAAGAAATAAAGATAAGAATGTTTGAATGTATGTGTTCACCTTCTGTATTGTATGTGTGTGAAACATAGACGATAAGTGCTCGGTCGAGAAAAAGTTTCAATGTCTTTGAGATGAAAGATTTGAGAGCGATATATAAATTGAGAAGGATTGATAGATTAGAAATGAAAGAATAAGGGAGATGTGTAAATGGAAGAAGGGTGTAATTTATAGAGAGGAGGAGGATGTGCTAAAATGGTTTGGACATATGTGAAGAATGAAAGAGAACAGAATGGTTGGCAAGGTACGTAGATCCGATGTAGATAGGGGAAGGGTAGGGGGAGGGGAAGGCCGAAGTGGAGATGGATGGATGGAGTGAGAGTGATTTTGATGGAAGGAATTTGAGTTTAGACGAGGGTAGAAGATTTGTGGAGACAGAGATGGAGGAGGTGGTGAAAGCGTTGAAAGGTAAGAATAGTTATGTTTGTAAGGGAATTGTGGCGGGCACCACCTCACGAAAGTGGGAAAGGTGATAGTGAAATATAATAATATATATATATATATATATATATATATATATATATATATATATATATATATATATATATATATATATATATATATATATATATATATATAATATAACATCCCGCATCTCCGCATCCGCATCCGCATCCATCAAATTAACATCCGCATCCGCATCCGCATCCGCATCGAAAATTCAACATCCGCATCGCATCCGCACTTGAAAATTCATCCGCATCCGCACTTTTTCGCATCCGCATCCGCATCCGCACTTCTCCAAAATTCAACATCCGCATCCGCATCCGCATCCGCAAATTGGAAAATATGACATCCGATCCATCACTATATATATATATATATATATATATATATATATATATATATATATATATATATATATATATATATATATATATATATATATATATATATATATATATATAT
>SEYY01010834.1:0-10000 GCA_009176605.1 Armadillidium nasatum
TATATATATAATATATATATATATATATATATTATATATATATATATATATTTTACAATCACCCACCACTCAGGGGCAAAGCCCTATTCAAGGAGGGGTGTTAAAAGAATAAAAATGAAACTAAAAGAGCACAAAATCCAAAAATAAAAACCACCCCTACAGAACCCACCTAACGCAATTTCTTAGGTGGGCGCAGACGCGGGTTTTAAAGAAATTGAGATTAAATGCGGAGGGAAATACAGAAGATGGAAGAGAGTTCCACAAACAGAGGTGGCAGGAAAAAAAGAGGCACCACAGCGGACAAGCCTGGAGTTGCCTATGTCCACGCAAAATTGATGCGCGGACATTGCACCCCTTGTGCTGCGAGGACGCCGTAAAGGTGGAGGTACACGGTGGATAGTTTCCTCGAGCATTTGCCGCTGTAGTGCCTATAGAAAAGAGACAAGGCACCAACATCACGTCGCAAAGATAAAGAATCAAGAGAATTAGAAAGAGCGGGACAGTTTATAAGTCTTTTAGCCTTTGACTCAACCCTATCCAAAAGACGAGTGAAACCTGAGCCACCCCAGATATGAGAGCAGTACTCCATACAAGGGGATGAGACCCTTGTATAATTGTAGTAACTGCGAGGAAGAAAAAAATTCTCGTAGTCTAAACAGAACTCCCAGATTCTTTGAAGCCGCCCTAGCAACCATTGTGATATGAGGTTTCCAAGACATATTTTTGTTTCTGTGAAGGTCAAGGATGTTTATATTGTCAACAGGAGAGATGGGAGAACCATCGAAAGAAATAGAAAAGTTAGGAGTGTCTTTGAGAGGGAGATTTCTAGAAGTTGAGTTTTTAAAGAGTTGAATTTCACAAGGTTGAGAAGACTCCACTGGGAAATTCTATCCAGATCTGCAAGAATGGAATCGGAAAGATGAAGACGAGAAGCAACTCTTGATGCAAAGGAAGGGGCAGATTTGAAATGAGTAGAAGAATGGAGGGTTGAGTCATCGGCATAGGAATGTATAGGATTAGATGAACAGCTGAAATCATTAATGAAAAGTAAGAATAGAGTAGGAGACAAGACAGAACCCTGAGGAACACCACTATTGACAGGAAAGGAAGAAGTCGCTCCATCAACAACAGCCGAAATGGAACGATTAGAAAGAAAACTAGACATAAGTAAGCAAAGAGAAGGAGGAAACCCAAAGGTGGGGAGCTTGGAAAGCAGTGACGCAAGCCATACCCAGTTAAATGCCTTAGATATGTCAAGCGCCACCACGCAAGTTTCCCCATGGTCCCTAAGGGCAGAAGACCATAGATCTGTGAGATAGGAAAGTATATCACCAGTAGACCTCGAACGTCGAAAGCCATACTGATGATCAGAAAGAAGGGAATGAGATTCCAGATGGTCTAAGAAGTGAGAGTTGAGAAGGGTTTCAAAGATCTTAGATAGAATACAAGTGAGAGCTATAGGGCGATAGTTGGAAGGATCAGAGCGGCTACCTTTCTTCGGAATAGGTTGGACTAATGCGCGCTTCCAACACTGAGGGAAAGTACTAGTATTGAGGCATAGAGAGAAAAGTTGAACGAGAAACGGAGCCAGCAGAGAGTCGCACTCCCTTAAAACTCGGGGAGGAATGCCATCCGGGCCGCTTGCCTTCCTAACGTTCATAGACTTCAGAAGCCATGCACCTGGTCAAATGAAATCACAGGCAAAGGCATGGGACATCTGAGAGGAGAAGGAGTAGGAGGAGGATTGCCGGAGTCGTCCAGGGTAGAATTAGAGGAGGACAGGAGGCAGAAGAGATTAGCCTTTTCAGTTGGAGTGTTAGCAACAGAACCATCAGAGTGAATAAGAGGAGGAAAGGAAGATTTACAGAAATTGTTGGAGATGTTTTTGGCAAGAGGCCAGAAAGATTTATCAGTAGGAGAATTTAGGAGCTCAGCACACCTTCGTTTGGTGAAAGTCTGCTTTGCTCGTCGAAGAATATCCCTGCAACGATTCCGAGCAGAATGAAAATTAGCTAGAGTGATAGGAGAAGGAGAATTTTTCCACTCTCGATACGCCATGTCTCTTGCCTGAATGGCACGAGAACAAGCACGATCGAATATATATATATATATATAATTATATATAATATATATATATATATATATATATATATATATATTATATAATATTTTTAAAAGTTCACATCTCACGGGCATTGCCCTATTCAAGGAGAGGAACTTTCTAGGTAGTATATACCTAGGATCCCAAAGTGGGATCGAACCGGCGCCGTCAAGCACGTGAGTCAATCACCCTACCGTTCGAGCCACGGTAACTATATATATATATATATATATATATATATATATATATATATATATATATATATATATATATATATATATATATATATATATATATATATATATATATATATATATATATATATATATATATATATATATATATATATATACATTTTTTCACCTTTCCCACTTTCATGGGGTGGTGACGCTACAATTTCCTCATAAACATACCCATTCCTACCTTTCATCCCCTTTCACCACCGCCCTCCATCTCACTCTGTCCTCCGCAAATCTACAACCCTCTTCTAAACTCAAATTCCTTCCACCTAAAATTTTTCTCACTCCATCTATCCATCTCCACTTTGGCCTTCCCCTCCCAATTCCCAATCCACAACTGATCTAAGTACCTTCTTCACCATCCTGTTCTCTTTAATTCTACACATACGTCCAAATATTTTAACATCATCCTCCGCTCTTTCCACAACACCCCTCTTAATTTACACATCTCCCTTATTCTTTCATTTCTAATCTTATCAATCCTTCTCAATTTACATTTCGCTCTCTAATCTTTTATCTCAAAGACATTCAAACTTTTCCTCGCTTGAGCATTTATCCTCCATGTTGCAAACCTATACATTACAGAGGGAAAGCACATATTCATACATTCGTATCTTTATTTCTTTCAAAATTTTTAATTCCTTCCATACATCTCTTAGGCCCCCAAACACTTTCATTCCCTCTACCACTCTATTCTTCATTTCTTTTTCCGTTTCCCCTTACTTTCCACCAAAATTTCTACATATTTGAATTCATCCACCTCTTCAAGTTTCCTTCTCCCACTCCTACACTCCCCAATTCTCATATATATATATATATATATATATATATATATATATATATATATATATATATATATATATATATATATATATATATATATATATATATATATAAATATAAATATATATATTACCTCTTGAGGGCAAAGGTCAGAAGCCAGTTAAAATTTCCATCAGAGTTAGGGAAAAAAGAAAATCTGGTTATGTTAATGGTCAACATGTACAAATACAGGGTGTTTGAAGGTTGGTAAGTCATAGGAAGTTGGGAAAATTGATAAAGACATTACCAGTAGAGTGCATGTGAGACTGAGAAGAGAGGTTAAGTCTGGAGTCAGAGAGTTGAACTGTGTAAAAACGCGTGTCACACGAGCCCTTCTTAATGGAGGAGGTATGTGACGTGGGAGTTCAGAAGAGCGTTGTCCATTGTAATAGCGATGGTATAGAGATTGACCAAACAATTCAAAGAGCAGAAAGAGACTAGAGAGAAGAAGTGAAAGCAGAAGAGTTGATAAGACTAAGAGCCCTAGACTCCACCTTTTCAAGGTGAATTCTATGAGTGGAACAACCACAGATGTTTGAGGCGAACCCCATACAGGGGCAACCAGCACCCATATAAAGAGAAAGCAAATGAGTTGGAGTGAAGAAATTCTGAAAGCGCCTCAGAACACTTAACCTCTTAGAAGCTTGTTTAGAAAGTGAAGTAATGTAATCTTTCCATGATAGATCACGAGAAAAAGAAACACAGAATATTAAGAAGAGATGAAAGATTGAGTTGTGTGTTTTCGAAGATGATTTCATAGCTGTGTTGAAGGATCTGTCGAGTGGAGAGATGGAAGAACTGAGCTTTTGAGACATTAAAAACGACCATGTTTTCTCTGCCCCAATTTGAAATACGAGATAGATCAGAGTTCAGTTGCTCAAAGGCTGCATTCCTTCCATCTATTAACTGCTGTTGGGAGAGGCATCTTTCTAATTGAAAGGAGTAATGAAGAGTGGAATCATGAGCCTAGGAGTAAATAGGGGATGAAGTAATAACAGGAAGAAGGTCATTAATGAAAAGTAGAATGTGTTGGGGATAACTCAGGTATTTGAGAAATACCACTATTAATGTATTTAAAAGATGAATGGTGGCCGTCTACAATAGCTGCTATAGAACGACCGGAAAGAAATCAGAGAGAAAGTCACAATGAGAAGGAAAGATAACGGAAGAGAGAAGTTTGAGAAGTCAAAGTTTTGTCCCAGATTCTATGAAAAGATTTCAATATTTCCATCACTACAGAAAAAAATACACCAAAATGCAGAAGAGCGGAGGACCAAGAATCAGAGAGAAGGGAAAGAAGATCACCAGTAGTAGATCGTTTTTTGCTAAAACCATACTGGCGATCAGAGATAAGATTAGATAAAATGAGATGTTTTCAAATCATCTTGTTAGGGATAGATTCGAAACTTTAGAAAGAACGGAGGTTTTGAAAATCGGAAGACAGTTAAAGGGTCTAGGGGGGGTTCTCCTTCTTCGGCACAGACTGAATGAGGGAACGTTTTCAGAAAGAAAGAAAGGTTGAATAATAAAGATGAAGACGAAATAGTTTACGAAGGTTGAGTGCAAGCCCGAAAGTACCACTTTCGAGAACTACAGGATGGATACCATCAGGACCGTACACCTTCTTAGTGCTAAGCTCACAGAGTGAAAATTGACGTCTTTAGAAGGAATTACAATCTTAGGCATAAATGAGTTAGAGGGGGTTGAAAAAGTAAGAACAGCTTCTGAATCGTCAAATTCGAATTAAAGGCAAAAGATTGAGCGAAGAGTTCAGATTTAGAAGAAGGCAAATCGGCGTGTTTACAAAGATGCTAGAGGAGGGAAAGAGGAAAGAGCAAAGCTACAGTTAACATTCTGGGGGAAATGTCAAAAAAACAGTGAGGACGAAGAACCTGAAAGATTTTTGCATTTACGAAGGAGAAATGAGTTTTGGCTGTTGTGAAAAATAGATTTTGCACGATTCCGAGATAATATAATTTATCCGAGTTTTTGTGTCGGATAACATGAAAGCAAGCAGAGTTAAACCAAGGTTTGTTAGGTTTAGTAAAAGGGAAATGATATGGAATGTACTCCTTCATGCAAGAGAGAATCACTCCGGTTATTCGCAATGCACATTCCGAAGGACCCCTCCCACGGAAATAATATTTATTCCATGGAAAATCATAAAATTCCAAACGCAAGTCAGGCCAGTTAGTGGCACAGAAATGCCAGAAAGGTCTCTTCGCTGAGGGTTGAGGGCTGAGAGCTAAGGGCTGAGGGCTGAGGGCTGAGGCCGCTCGTGCGGGAGACTTAAAGAGACAGAACAAGATACAGAGATATAAAGGTGATCAGATAGACCCAGATGAGGAAAAAATTTGACAGTGTAAGGAGAAGGATATATTTATATATATATATATATATATATATATATATATATATATATATATATATATATATATATATATATATATATATATATATATATATATATATATATATATATATATATATATATATATATATATATAGTTTTAATTAATTAGGTAATTAAACCCAAACAATTAATATACTTAGTATTCTTTATTAAGATGGCCAGATTCAAAAATGGAATGATGAATAGGAAGCAACAATGTTTCAAGCAAAATAATGGTTATAATCCAACAAAGAACAATATATATCATAACACAAGATTGCGAACTTTTAAGGTCTTCAATGTTAATTTGTTGAGATTAATAAATCGGTTATTAATTTATATATATATTCATTCAGCTCGCCTTGGAATTACGGAGAGTGAGCCCCTACCAAGACTCACTCTGGTGCTAAACTCCTCGTTCTCCCCTATTGCCGTGTTTCGAAAAACATTTTATTCCACCAGATAGTTTAACTACATGCCTTTTATAAAGCATCATTGTTTAAAATATTTTAATTGTTATCTTATTTCAAAAACTTTTTTAAATTAACTAGTGCCTAGCAACATTAGGGGTTATAACAAGAGTCAGTTTCTACAATGAATCATTATAAAATAACATGTATTATGATTATGCAAAAGGATGCCGACTCACAATACAGATTCTGTTTGGCACAAGGGGGGGTGAGGAGTTGTGTCATCTCCGTTATATATATATATATATATATATATATATATATATATATATATATATATATATATATATATATATATATATATATATATATATATATATATATATATATATATATATATATATATATATAATTCCTTACTCTGGCTATAATTTGCATGTGTTACCATTTGTGAGAAATCAGACATATTTACGAGTAATTTATGATAAAACAGTGAAGAAGTTTCTCCTTTCATTTAAATGCAGAACATTAAATAAGACAAATATATGGCAGAACCTGCACAATTTAAACATATATATATATATATATATATATATATATATATATATATATATATATATATATATATATATATATATATATATATATATATATATATATATATATATATATATATATATATATATATATATATATATATATTAGGGATGGAGTGAAGTAGTATCGGTATCGGTATCGGCAAGTATCGGCATATTTTCCGATACCGGTATCGGTATCGGTATCGGCAAAAAATTTGAATAGGAGTAAAGTATCGGTATCGGTAGTAGTATCGGCAAGTATCGGCATATTTTCAGGTATCGGGTATCAGGTATCGGCTTCGGGGAATTTTTAGGTATCGGTATCGGAATCGGTAAAAATTTTGGTATCGCTCCATCCCAAAATATATAATATATATATATATATATATATATATATATATATAATATATATATATATATATATATATATATATATATATATATATATATATATATATATATATATATATATATATATATATATATATATATATATATATATATATATATATATATATATATATATATATATATATATATATATATATATATATATATATATATATATATATATATATATATATATATATATATATATATATATATATATATATATATATATATATATATATATAGTATATATATATTTATTCTGCACAAGTTATGAATCATTTCTTTGAATAAGGAATCAGTTCTAGTCAAAAAGTTTTGAATGTTGAAAAAAAATGCTTGAGCTGGACTCAATTAAACATTTAAACAAATTTGAACTTTATTTTCATTTAATTTTTATTTTTTATCAAAAAAAAAAAGTTTTGCCATTTTTTCAAGATTTGAAAAATTGGATGAAAATGTAAATGTTTCCCGTACAGAAATGAAAATGTTTTTCATTTTTTATATTCACAAACAAGAAAGTTTGTGAGTGTATGTATGTGTGTGCAAGGGTGTATATATGTATGTGTATGTGCGACAGATGAATACAACCCTCAAAGTCATTATCGCTCTCTTTCTATGTTCAACTGAAAAGCTCAACCCGCTTCTTCTAATAATTAAAACCGACTAAAATTTGGTCGAATGGAGCGAAAAAGAGAAGAAAATATGTGAGAGATAAGAAGAGAAGGAACAATGAAACGGGATGGAAGACAAATAAGGGGAAAGGCTTCCTATTAATCACTTAGAAAAAAACTTTTCATCCGTTCAAAGAATCAAACTTGAGAACAGAAAAGGGAATGATGAAAAATTCTTTCTACACAGCTTTACATATACTCTTTTCAAAGGAAACATTTATATATTTAATTATGATATCGTTTTGATTCGAAATTTATTTTAATAAATATTCGCAAATACCACAAATATACTTCGAGATGTCACAAAAAATATAACTTTTATATTTTATCCGAATATAATTTTTTTTTTTTTTTTTTTTTGAAATCCTCAGGGTTGTAAAATTCAACTTTTTATCATCCTTAAATCAGAAACAGTGTGGTATAAGCTCGAGAGTTTTTGCTTTCTTACTAAGAAAAAAATATAAATTCTTCCTTCTTTAATTTCAGTTTAAAAGACCGTTCAGTAAACTCTAGTTTCTTTATAGTCTCTTAATCCTACAACTCGTAAATTCTAAAGTTTTTTCTCCTTCATTTAATGGAGTTATGCTTGAACTTAATCCTTTATAAAAAAAAGTCACGAAGTCTCAGGCTAATAAAAATTAAAGAATAATGAACTAAATTTTCTCCTCATCAACAATAAAATGACAACTTTGACTCCACTCAGTAAGAATTTTTTCTTTGAGTAACCTACTATATATATATATATATATATATATATATATATATATATATATATATATATATATATATATATATATATATATATATATATATATATACTGTTACTTCTCATCCAAATGTTGAAGTCCTCTATTTAGGGGATTTTAACGTACACCACAATGAATGGCTGGGTTTCTCTCATACTGACAGGTATGAAGGAGGCCAAATCATTCAGCATTCTCAACGATCTGGAGCAACTTGATTAGGGAACTCACACACATTCGAGATCGTCCTAACCAATTCTTAAAAACACACTTGATTTATGCTTCACCACTACTCCTTCTAGATATAAATACACCATTTTCCCTCCCATCGGTAAATCTGATCCATAATCTTATAGCTCTTAATTATAATGCTTTCTCTCCAACAGCTCCACCATGCCCTAAACGTACTTTCTGGCACTTTAATCGGGCTAATTGGGGGGCAATGCGTCGCTTCTTTGCTAACTACCATTGGAGTGAATCTTGCTTTGTCTCGGGGGACGCTTCTGTCTCTGCTGAAAAGGTATCGGCCGTGATCCTTGATGGATATGTACAGATTCATTCCATCTCCAACTAAATCTTTTTCTCCTCAAAATCCATGGTTCGATGGCTACTGTTCCTTCGGGTGAAGGACAATTCTTATCATGAATTGAAAACTCTCCTTCTCACATCAATCTTGCCAATTTTTATTTTGCTCGGAATCGTTGCAGGGATATTCTTTGACGGACTAAGCGTACTTTCAAAAAAAGGATGTGCGCTCACCCCCATGGCTTTCTTACTATTAAAAATTTCTGGCCTCTTGTCAAAAGTATCTCAAATAACTTCTGTAAATCTTCCTTCCTCCTCTTATTTGCTCTGATGATTCTGTAGCTAATACTCCTCTGAAGAGGCTAATCTCTTCGGCCTTCTTTTCTCATCTAATTCCACCCTGCTTGGTTCTAGCATCCCTCCTCCTACTTCTTCTCCTCTCAGGTATCCCATGTCTCTACATGTAATTACTCATAATCAGTTTCATGGGATCCAGAAATCTATGAACGTCAGGTAGGCCAGTGGCCCGGATGGCATTCCCCCTCGTGTTCTGAGAGAGTGTGCTTCCGAATTGGAGCCAGTACTTGTTCAGCTCTACTCTCTATGCCTTAATACTAATACTTTTCCTAAATGCTGGAAGCATTGTTTTGTTTTGTTTAGCCGATCCTGAAAAAATGTAGCCTCTCTGACCCTTCTAACCATCGACCTATAGCTCTCACTTGTGTTCTGTCTAAAATTTTTGAAACTCTCCTCAACTCTCATTTCCTGGATAATTTGGAGTCTCATTCTCTTCTCTCAGATCATCAGTATGGCTTTCGACGCTCGAGGTCAACTGGTGACATACTTTCCTTTCTTACTGATTTATGGTCTTCTGCCCTTAGGGACTTCGGGGAGTCTTTTGTGGTGGCGCTTGACATATCCAAGGCTTTTGACCGGGTATGGCATGCGTCACTGCTCTCCAAGCTCCCTTCCTTTGGGTTTCCTCCTTCCCTTTGCCTTCTTTTGTCTAGTTTTCTCTCAGATTGTTCCATTTTGGCACTTTTACATGAAGCGACCTCTTTTTCTTTTTATGTCAACTGTGGTGTTCCTCAGGGTACTGTTTTATCTCCAACTTTATTCTTACTTT